>JAWQUT010000132.1:910199-929563 GCA_033807755.1 Ellobium chinense | reverse complement strand
GGGGGGGGGGGTATTACCTTTCAAGTGTGAACTTCAGGAGTAAAAATTTGAAAAGCCTTGCATTTAGAGTGTACACTTAAACTGGATCTTAAAATCAAGCAGTACCTTATGCAATCACACACACAAAGAAGTTTTACAACAAAAATAACCAACAAATACAACAACAAGTCTTTACCAAGTATAATTCATAAAACGCTTATCAGTCTTCACGGAGTTTAATTCAGAAGACACACACTTAAACGTTTCTGTTCTGGTCAGCCAGACAAAATTCGGGGGACAAAACCGTTCAAGCAACTTGACTGGAGTTGAACGCTTTTGACCCCCAATAATTGGGGAACAAAAATGTTCAACTCCCCGATTTTCCATATGCCTTACTTTTCTTGCTCCAAATCACAGTATGTGATATAGATTTAGTGCAGAAGATGAAAAAATCAACTTTGAGCCCAGTACATGTTGCTCTCTTTCTTAAAAGTAGTTTTTACCTTCTCCTGTAAAATGTTCTGCAATGGAGTTAACCAGTTTTGTTCCCCGGCCGACGATACTTTAATCCTACAACAACACACACACAAAATGTCACTCTAACAACTTAGAAGCGTGCGGGGAGTGAAAATAATGAACAGACTCCAGTGCTATTATTATCTCTATGACCTGTCTTCAGGTATTCCCCTGTGATAGCTCTGATCAAACTGACCAGTCCCAACTCAGCTCTCTGTGTCTACGAAAGCATGGAAGGTGCCAAGAGGGCCATCACCGCTTCTGCTCTTCAACAGTCCTCCAGGCTTCTGATTCTTTCCTGGTGGTACCCGATTTATGAGTGGTGAGTTAAGAGATGTCCCCCAAACTTCTGATATTTTTTTCGATGGTTCCAGAGCTGTGAATGGTAAGTGAAGAGACGTTTTTCAAGCCTTTGATACTTTCCTGGTGGTACCCGATTTATGAGTGGTGAGTTAAGAGATGTCCCCCAAACTTCTGATATTTTTTGGATGGTTCCAGAGCTGTGAATGGTAAGTGAAGAGACGTTTTTCAAGCCTTTGATACTTTCCTGGTGGTACCCGAATTATGAGTGGTGAGTTAAGAGATGTCCCCCAAACTTCTGATATTGTTTCGATGGTTTCAGAACTGTGAATGGTAAGTGAAGAGACGTTCTTCAAGCTTTTGATACTTTCCTGGTAGTATCCGATTTATGAGTGGTGAGTTAAGAGATATCCCTAAACTTCTGATATTTTTTGGATGGTTCCAGAGCGGTGAATGGTAAATGAAGAGACGTTTTTCAAGCCTCTGATACTTTCCTGGTGGTATCCGATTTATGAGTGGTGAGTTAAGAGATATCCCTAAACTTCTGATATTTTTTGGATGGTTCCAGAGCGGTGAATGGTAAGTGAGGAGACGTTTTTCAAGCCTCTGATACTTTCCTGGTAGTATCCCGATTTATGAGTGGTGAGTTAAGAGATATCCCCCAAACTTCTGATATTTTTTCGATGGTTTCAGAGCTCTGAATGGTAAGTGAAGAGACGTTCTTCAAGCGTTTGATACTTTTCTGGTAGTATCCGATTTATGAGTGGTGAGTTAAGAGATGTGTCCCAAACTTCTGATATTTTTTCGATGGTTCCAGAGCTGTGAATGGTAAGTGAAGAGACGTTCTTCAAGCTTTTGGTACTTTCCTGGTAGTATCCGATTTATGAGTGGTGAGTTAAGAGATGTGTCCCAAACTTCTGATATTTTCTTCATGGTTTCAGAGTTATGAATAGTAAGTTAGGAGATCCGACGTTCTTCAAGCTGCTGATACTGTCTTGGCACTATAAGATTTATTAGTCGTACATGAAAAAATGTCCCCTAAACTTCTGATACTTTCTCGCTGGTACCCGATTTATGAGTGGTAAGCTAAGAGATATCCCCTAAACTTCTGATACTTTCTTGATGGTATCAGAGTTATGAATAGTAAGTGAAGATACGTTCTTCAAGCTTCTGATACTTTCTTGGCAATACTACTTAGATTTATGTGTCGTACAGTAAGAGACGACCCCCAAACTTCTGATACTTTCTTGATAGTACTCGTTTTATGAGTAGTGAGTGAAGAGAAAGATATGAACGTCCTCTATGTGAAGTAGTAATAGTGGAGTTGGCTTATTTAACGACCGGTAGAGCGAGGTGGCCGCGAGAGATAAGCACACCCTCCAAGCTTCTGATATTTTTCTGGTGGTACATGATTATGTGAAGGGTAGTTAAGTGATGTCTGTCAAGCTTCTTTATAGTGGTATCTGATTATAAAAGTGATGTGTACAGAGATTCCTTCTGATACCTTCCTCATGGTACCCGATGTTTGAGAGGTAAGTGATGAGGTAGTAGTGGAGTTGGCTTTATTTAACGACCCATAGGGGAAGATGGTCCCATCTGAAAAAGTGGCATGAAGCTTCTGTTACTTTCCAGGTGGTACATAATTATACGAATGAAGAGTGAAAAAGACGTCCTTCCAGCTCCTGATACTTTCTCAGCGGTAACCGGTATACAAATGTAAGTGAAGAAAACGATTTAAAAAATGTGTTCCAAACTCTGATACTATTCTGCTGGTACCTGACTGGTAAATGACGAGAAAGATAAAGACGTCCACCCCGAGCCTCTTTCCTCCCTCCCCCTCCCCCCCCCTACCTACAACACTTACTTCATTTGTTCTTAAGTTTATGTTTTGCCTAAGCTGACGTCTGTACTCTACCGAGTGTTTCTTTAGTTATTAAAATTGTTATTTGTCATTTTCTTCTGAGCAGCGCTTTAGCCCGGGCAGGGGTAATGGAAAACATAGAGACGACGACACAATGGTTGCTCGCCGCCTGCCAGGGAGGCGCTGGAAGACGCAGAGATTCCAGAGGTGAATACTAGTACCGCCGATAAGATAAGATAAGATAAGATGAGATGAGATGAGATGAGATGAGATGAGATGATGAGATGAGATGAGATGAGATGAGATGAGATGAGATGAGATGAGATTATTCATCCACAAGGGAAATGTGTTTAAATACAATAAATATAGGAAACTCTCTTACTCGAGAGCGAGGCAAAAGAAACTCTTCAGAGGAAGATACCCCCGTCTAACAAGTGTTTCGGCCTGTTGACTTCCCCATACTCTAAACGGGCTTGGTCATTATTGGGTCATGAGACCCACATGTTCCTCTGTTGATTTTTTCCGCCTTGGGAGGGATTTGAACCCGCAACGTTCAGTTTCTTAATTTCTTGCTTCAGTTCCTCTCTGCCACCGCGAAACCATCGTAAGAGATACTGTGTGAGAGAGATGGAGAGAGTGATATGAGAGAACTGAAGAAAAATGAATACTGAGTGACGGACGAAGAAAGAGAGAGAGAGAGAGAGAGAGAGAGAGAGAGAGAAGAGAGAGAGAGAGAGAGAGAGAGAGAGAGAGAGAGAGAGAGAGAAGAGACAAGATGGACACTGCTTGAAAAAGAATGACGAGAGTGATTTAATGGTTTGAGTACTGACTGAGAGACAGATGAATACAGACAGTGAGTGATAGAAACATTGATGGATTAATTAACTTATCGACTGACCGATCGATCGATCGACTGGCTGATGCAGTGACAGACTGACCAACCGATGTTTGTCCTTGGACTGAGTGTCCAGTATTATCCAGCTACGATTTATACTTTTTTTTTTGTAGGCCTGGAAGCAAAATGGGGCCCTCACGTGATCCGATCTGATGCTCTGCCCTCAAAATATAAGGTAAGACGATGGCTAGTTTGCCACTTGGTGAGGGGTCNGGGTTGAGGGTGTAGGATTTCACCTCCCTCTGATTCTTAAATGGAGTAGACTTTGTATGATTTCCCCTCTCCCTCCTCTCTCCCCAACCTGCCTATCTGCCTGCGTGCCTGCCTGCCTGCCTGCCTGCCTGCCTGCCTGCCTCCCTGGCTATCTGCCTGCCTACCTGCCTTCCTGTCTGCCTGCCTACCTACCTACCCACCTACCTAACCTACCTACCTATCTACCTACCTACCTACCTACCGAACAACTCACCTACCCACTTACCTACCTACCTACCTACCCACCTATCTACAATCGCCCATGTTGCAGCCGGCTCTTCCGCTCAGTCTACTGACAGCCACACGCCTAGCAGAGAAGTCTGCGCGACCAGGGGCTGGCGTTCCACGGCCCCCCAAGAGAGCCACCACGAAGCCCTTGGTGGGTGAGACTCTAGACCTCCCTTATGATGAAACTTTGATGGTGCATTTGGGCCGTAATCGAAAGGTGAGAAATCGGAGGAAGGATGGAAGGAAGGAAGGAAGAGAGGAAGGAAGGAAGGAAGGAAGGAAGGAAGAAAGGAAGGAAGGAAGGAAGGAAGGAAGGAAGGAAGGAAGAGAGGAAGAAAGGAAGGAAGAAAGGAAAGAAGGAAGGAAGGAAGGAAGAGAGGAAGGAAGGAAGGAAGGAAAGAGTGAAGCAGACAGGAGGAAAGGAAGAGGAGGGGAGGAGCAGGAAAGGAGAGAAACGGGACGAAGAAGGAGGGAAGCTGCAGGAAATGCAGGAAAAGAAAGAGGGCAGGAGGCAGATGGAGAAAAAGTCGGAGGTTTAGGTTTGGAAGGCTGTGAATATCATACTGAATTCATTCCTTTTTGCCGTGTAGTTCAACAGTTTAGGTTTTTGGCACCTATTAGAAGGGCAAATCACTCATAGTGTACAAGCCAATTGATCCGCTAATCTATAAAATCCCCCTTTTTAGGGGCCCTGCCAGCCAGTGTTAGGGTGTAGAAATGTGTAAAACGACCTGTGATCTAAGTAAAGCATCCAATTTTAAAGTTTCAGGTACAATTTGAGCCTTCTAGATAAAAAAATTAAAATGTGTAGGCCTATGTATTCGCACGCGGTCAAAACCAGCCAAATGAAAACTTGGGCACCAAATCAGAATTTGAGGTGACCTTTTTGAAAAGACATTTGTGAAAAATTTTGGGCGTTGACCCCCCTAATCTTCCCGTTAAAAGATCGGGCAAAAGAAGTACTTTAACCTCCATGGAAGAAATTTCCCCAAATCACAGTGGTATATTTAGAATAACACAAAATGTTAATAGGGCCAAAAGAAGAAAAAACAATAGGTGTCAAAGACCTTTAGCCAATTCAAGGTATATAACTTCTAAAACTAAGAACTCGTGCGTATTTCCCTTGGTTACTTCCCCTAATTGTATACCTAACGGTTCTCTTGTTCAGTTTCTTGGAGGTAGTTACAATTCCTTTGGGTGGACTTCTCTACTCGGAGGCTTCCAAGCAACCCACAAATATTTTTTTCTTAGGCGAAGAACCCAGGGTATAAACAGCTTTTCACCAGTTCTTTTATGTAGAGCGGATAGAGTCTGTTCATATGAAGTCGTTGAACTTAACATCAAAACATAATCATGTACATATTTTTTTCCTCTCTTCTTTGCAGCTGACCTCTGGGCCAGGCTGGCGCCAGTAACTAATCAGCTTAGACCTGAACCAACTTCGCAGGGCAGTGCTTTCACTGAAGATCTTGTAGGAATAGCCTGTTGGTTGAGAACAGTGGATTTTCATGAGAGGAAAGACCATTTTCACGCGACCGAAGAAATGTCTGTGAGAGAGAAGACCGACTGTTACAGGACAATGAGAATGGAAACGGAAAAGGAAATGTGAAAGCAAAGACAAAAGCAAGACACCGCGTTCACAAGACAAAAGACAAGTTGTTCTTTGTAAAAGAAAGAAAAGACCATATTCCATCAACAGTAAAGGCATATTGGGATATTTTCTATGTTTTTACAATTTTTTGTATTGTATCTCGTAATATAATTTTCGTCAATATCTTTAATCACTTAGTCTACTTCATACTAATTTTTTTCAGTCATTTATTTTATATTTTTTAATTTTGTTAAACTTTATTTTTATATATTTAGTGATTCATAAAACAGTAATAAACATTTTATGAACGTCAGCATATTTGCTTTCTTTGTATTTTGTTTATGGACTGCTTGCCTGCCGGAGGCAGTGAGTGAGTGAGTGAGTGAAAAGTAAAAAGGGGAGATTTACAACGATATATACATTGATCCCGTCCTTCTATTCTTCCTAAGTTATTTTGTTGATGTAAGTTTTACTGATGACAAGTAGATGACAATACCACTATCTAGGAGGAAGACACCCGTGGACGATAAAAAGTACACGTATTCAAGGACTTTTGCATGGAGAAGCAAGAGCTATTGTACAAAAGTTGTAGATTTTGCAGTTACCCTTGCCCATTTTAACGTGTTTTATGTACTTGTTTGAAATCTAATTTCGTGTCTCTTCATATTGTGTATTTTTTTTAACTGCCTCGTACTAAGTCAATCACTGGATTGTTTTCTTCTTCCGTGGTGAATCTCTCTCTCTCTCTCTCTCTCTCTCTCTCTCTCTCTCTCTCTCTCTCTCTCTCCCTCTCCCTCACCCATGTCCTTCTAAAAATGGCGCTGCATCAAGCATACAAAATGTCACCTGGATAACTAACTCCATTGGAAGTGGCGACAACTATGTTACGATTGATAGCAAAGCCACTATTTCACGAGTTATTGCCCTTCGTCCGTAAACCTAGGAGAGATCAGCCTGCTTCGAAGTTTTGAGCTAACAGTAAGTAGTGAGACTCCATTGGAGAAAGAAAGGCAGAGGAAGGTGGGTAATTAAACAGTCTCTGTGCTCAATATAAATTATAAAAGTCGCACTTTGGAAGGGGGTTGGGGAGGGGTTGGATGTGAAGAGATAGCTAGAAGTTCGACTATAGTAGACACGGAGGCTCTCATTGAACACGGGATGCTGGGGGATTGAGGAAATCAGATAGTCCTGAAGCTTTATAAGAGACTTCGCTATTGGGCATTTTTTATTTTTATTGTTAAGTTAATGTTTGAAAATAGGGCGTAGATAAATTTTGTTCTCTTGTGAGCTCGCGCGTTAACGATAGGATCTATTACTATCTTAAGAATAACATTAGTCCATTGGTGCTGAATGCACCCATTGTACCGTTCAACATGCAGAGTTAATGTAATTCTTACAGTAGTAAGAGACGCCATCGTTAATGCATAAACTTTTATCCGACTGCCTCGAGTTTTTGCTTTCTTTTCGACGACGTCTGGGGAGTGGGGGAATCCCACAACTGAAATGGTATTTTCAACAACAACAACAAAAAAAAATCACTGAGATTGTACATGTTATTGCATGATTGAAGGAGGATCAATTTCCAGCAAAGAGAGTTGCGTTACCCTGATGACCTAAACTTAAATATTGTGCCTTTTTTTTTTTCCCTCAGATTGTTCCGAATGTAAACTTCACTGAAGGTATGAAAGATGGATCGTGTGGGGGATTAATACACATTAAATAGTAGCTTTTATGCGGGTTGGCGTTATGATTACTGAAAACATAAGGAAGTATTTTATACCGGTCTTTGGTACAGCCAGGTACTCCCTTTCCTTGTTTTCGATGTCAGTACGACGGCACGCAGTGAATAGACGAGAACATTCCTAGAAAATTCATTTCTCATCTTAGACAGCTTTTTGTGCTGGTTTCGTTCTTTCTTGTTGAGGGTAACTAAAGAAACTGTCATTCGGGAAGTACTTAAATCGCATTAAGTGCATCCCAGAAAGCAGACAAAATTCTAAATTTGAGATTGCTTATGCAGTAGTCTACCGATGTCTGGGTGTCAAGGCAACCCTACGATGAAGGCAGTCAGGGAGTTAATAGAGAGCTTTTATTTTCAAGTTCTGATATTTTATGGACTGTTACGGCAGAAGCAGACATACACTTATGGCATATCCTGGTGTTACTGATCATAAATTGTACATTATGAACTAGAATCAGATGCGATATTGTACGTAGCCTAGAGATCCCATGTTCGTAATGTGCAATATGACAGCAACTTCCCGGAAATGTCATAATTTTATGCGCCTACCTGCCTTGGGCATAATGGTCAGTATGAGATCCGAACTTGGAAAGTAAAAGCTGTAAATATCAGGAAGGGGGAACGGTAACAGTTTCAAATGGACAAAGGTATCGAAATGTCACCTGTTATAACGGTTACAGTCAGGGTGCTATGACATAAGATTTTGCTTGCTCTCGGGNGACCCCCCTTTTTCTTCCCGTTAAAAGATCGGGCAAAAGAAGTACTTTAACCTCCATGGAAGAAATTTCCCCAAATCACAGTGGTATATTTAGAATAACGCAAAATGTTAATAGGGCCAAAAGAAGAAAAACAATAGGTGTCAAAGACCGGAAATTAACTCCATTGAAAGTGGCGACAACTATGTTACGATTGATAGCAAAGCCACTATTTCACGAGTTATTGCCCTTCGTCCGTAAGCCTGGGAGAGATCAGCCTGCTTCAAAGTTTTGAGATAACAGTAAGTAGTGAGACTCCATTGGAGAAAGAAAGGCAGAGGGAAGTGGATAATCAAACAGTCTCTATACTCAATATAAATCGCACCTTGGAAGGGGCTTGGGGGGAGGGGGAGGGGTTGGATGTGAAGAGATAGCTAGAAGTTCGACTGCAGTGGGCACGGAGGCTCTCATTGAACACGGGATGCTGGGGGATTGAGGAAATCAGACAGTCCTGAAGCTTTATAAGAGACTTCGCTATTGGGCATTTTTTTAAATTGTGAAGTTGATGTTTGAAACTAGAGTGTAGATATATTTTATTCTCTTGAGAGCTCGCGTGTTACTATCGTAAGAATAACTACATTAGTCCATTGGTGCTGAATGCACCCATTGTGCCGTTCAACATGCAATTCTTACAGTAGTAAGAGATCCCATCGTTAATGCACAAACTTTAATCCAACTGCCTTGAGTTTTTGCTTTCTTTTCGGTGACGTCTGGGGAGTGGGGGAATCCCATAACTGAAATGGTATTTTCAACAACAACAACAACAACAACAACAACAACAACAACAACAACAACAACAACAGCAGCAACAACAACAACAACAACAACAACAACAACAACAACAACAACAACAAAAATCACTGAGACTGTGCATGTTGTTACATGACTGAAGGAGGATCAATTTCCAGCAGTTGCGTTATCCTGATAACCTAAACTTGAATATTGTGACTTCTTTTTTTTCCCTCAGATTGTTCCGAATGTAAACTTCACTGAAGGAATGAAAGAAGGATGGTGTGGGGGATTAATACACATTCAATATTAGCTTTTATACGTTTTGGGGTTATGATTACTGAAAACATAAGGAAGTATTTTATACTGGTCTTTGGTACAGCAAGGTACTCCCTTTCCTTGTTTTCGATGTTAGTACGAGGGCACGCAGTGAATAGAATGATGAGAACAGTCCTAGAAAATTCATTTCTCGTCTTAGACAGCTTTTTGTGCTGGTTTCGTTCTTTCTTGTTGAGGGTAACTAAAGAAACTGTCATTCGGGAAGTACTTAAATCGCATTAAGTGCATCCCAGAAAGCAGACAAAATTCTAAATTTGAGATTGCTTATGCAGTAGTCTACCGATGTCTGGGTGTCAAGGCAACCCTACGATGAAGGCAGTCAGGGAGTTAATAGAGAGCTTTTATTTTCAAGTTCTGATATTTTATGGACTGTTACGGCAGAAGCAGACATACACTTATGGCATATCCTGGTGTTACTGATCATAAATTGTACATTATGAACTAGAATCAGATGCGATATTGTACGTAGCCTAGAGATCCCATGTTCGTAATGTGCAATATGACAGCAACTTCCCGGAAATGTCATAATTTTATGCGCCTACCTGCCTTGGGCATAATGGTCAGTATGAGATCCGAACTTGGAAAGTAAAAGCTGTAAATATCAGGAAGGGGGAACGGTAACAGTTTCAAATGGACAAAGGTATCGAAATGTCACCTGTTATAACGGTTACAGTCAGGGTGCTATGACATAAGATTTTGCTTGCTCTCGGGCAAGTAAGTGTTGATATGAGACAGTTAAAAATTTTAGACAGTCACACTTTGCTTAATCAGAACACCTACTAAATCATTACAATTTTCAGACAAGAGAATGATGTAATGTGTGTTCTTTGTGTGTGTGTTCTTTGTGTGTGTGTGTGTGTGTGTGTGTGTGTGTGTGTGTGTGNTGTGTGTGTGTGTGTGTGTGTGTGTGTGTGTGTGTGTGTGTGTGTGTGTGTGTGTGTGTGTGTGTGTGTGTGTGTGTAAAAGTCACATCTCCTTGTAACAGCAACATTCCCCATGCTACCGAAAAGTAGCGACCAAGAAGGGTCGAATGCATCTCATTCTACCAACAAAGCAGAGGAGTGGTTCTCAAATCTGCAATGTCTTAATTTTGATACTGCGTTATTGCTTGGCCATACGACTTTTTTTGTGACAATGTTGCGAGGTTAGTTTACCATCCAACACAACTGCGTAGCAAATCTCCTAATTACAAAAAACACGCTGCACTTTCGTGAACTTACGAAATCAGAGATCAGAGATCAGTCTTTATCCGTTTGAAACTAACTAAACTCTCAACGATCTCAAGTTATGTAAATCTACTCTACACGACCTATAAAAACCGCCTACATATAATCCTTTCAGTCGCGACTTGTAATGCTCTTAAAATCCTAATGCGTTGAGAAATTCCTCAATATCTTTAAGACTACGTGACCAATTAGAAATGGAGAGGAGTTGAGTTAAAGGATTGAAGAAAGCTGCTTTCTCGCACATTATCCCCAGACTGACAGGACGTTGCGAAATGATGTTCGTGATGAGGTGTCACTAGAAAAGAGATCTTTTAGACTAGATATCTCGTGGCTGTGGAGGAAAGATACTAGTAGTAGTAGTGAACCGATATTTCAATTTTTAAGTATTACGATCTTCAGCCATCCTGCCCTGATGCTATGTATGAGAATAAAAAAAAAAAATTGGTTATACTTCTAATCAGAAGCTAAGCAGAGGATGCCATTTCGATACTATTCAGAAACTAGATAGATGATGACATTACGATACCTTAAGATACCTTTAGATTTACTTCTGGTACCTTTGGCAGTTCCAGGCTAGACACACTTATGTCGCCGCTTACATCGTAAGTATCGAAATAGAATCGAAACTCTAAAGTTTTGTAGTGATTTTATTTCGCTCCTGTTTTTTCACTTTTGTCAGATGGTTATGGGTAAAATCCCTTTTCCCACGATGTGTCATTTTCCCATGACTTCTCTGAGACAGCGTTTTATCCTCACAAAGCCAAAGATGTTAAGCTTTTGTCAGACAGTGATAATGCAACTCTCTAATCCGACATTATTGTAATAATGATATACAATTTTTATGCGTTTGTCTGAAAACCAAGTCACGCCTTCATTATGTGTTCAAGGTTTTCTTATTACGCTCATTCCACATTCGCCTTAGTCATTTCTTGATGATTTGAGTTGTTTATATTACTATGATCTACAGCTATTTCTTGATCAATGTAGTGACTGCTTATTATGTCCCAATTTATTAGGCTAAACCACATGTCTTGTTGTTTTGCTCCTGAGCAATAGGTTCAGAGCGCTAACTTTCTGAAAACCTCACAAACTGACTTAGGCAAATATGGAATCGGCATGACGAAATGGTAACTTTAAGACCACCAGGAGAACCTTTGGTCTAAATTAACGGGAGATGCTAGCCCTTCCCAGAGGTTGTATCGCAGATAACATGGTGCGCACTTCGGTGTGCAGTTTTGCACGTTAACTCCATTGCAAGTATAGTGGTCAAGTTGCGCCCCATGCTTTCTGCATTACAACATCTGGAAAAGGATTGCTTCTCCTCTTAACTCCCTTTAATGGAAAGAATCACGACTGGTCTTATGTAAACATGGCACTACATTAAGTCATTACGAGCATAGGGCGTTTTGAGTTTTCATGTTCGGATCATTATCGATTGTTATGGCCCAGACAGGTGTGTGCATAATATGGCATTTCTTGGTGTTACAATGACATTGAACGTTATGAATTGCATGAGAGATTATTCTGATTCTAGTTGTAGCGTCCCGGTGTACCCATCAGACGTACCCATGGGTCCTATATGAAATGGCTTAAGAAGCCAGTGTTGTGAGAGGTAATAAAACCATGTAAAGTTGCTGACAGCATTTCTTGAGCAACATGACTCAACGAAGGAGTGAGAGATCTGCTAAAGTCCACTGTGAACAAGTGTCTTAAATTTATCTTGAGGATAATCCAACTCTTGATAACCAGTGTTAAAGATGGTATGTTGATTTGAATGTGGGTGGTGAAGATGCTGGAAAGGACTGACATTCAACACACCTGCAAATGCCTATTCAAAACAAGAAGAGATTCTTATGAATGTTCTAGTGATGATGAAAATGAAGAACTGAAATTAAAAACTGTTTTTTTGTCATTGACCTAAAGGAAAGATTAGTTTATAATGACATTTGCCATACAATGTTATATATCTCATTCATAAAACAAACACGGAAGGCAGTACACACCATAGATATAAATACACACTATTACAAATGAAACGCATGAGATCATTTCTGGTCAGTCGCGATGCAGCGTCCTGGTCCCCTCAGCTCTAAAGCCAGATATTCATTTACACCTGGATCAAGTGGAGAAAGGGGAATGAAGTGCCTTTCTCAAGGATACTACCGCCCGGCCCAAGAATCGAACACACAAACCTTAGACTTGGCAGTCTTCAGTTTCTGAGTGCAACTCACAAACCGAACGGCCTAACTGCCTCCACGATAATATTACCTTGAACTTGACGTTGTGAGTAAAGTGCTGGGACAGCTGTCTTGTGTGTGAGCACATGAAGAAGAGCCTCTGACTCAATAAAATCGTGAGTTAAAAAAAAATGTAGGCTAAGCTTTGCAAAGACCTTCAGTCACATACTATATTAGTCTATAAACAGTGTCTTGGACAAGGTTTCAACAACACAAAAATTGCAGTTAGGTTTGTAGAAACGCATAAACTTGGTAACCTGATGATTTTTTTTTTTTAAAGATTTTCATTTATTTTTTTAAAATATGAAGATATCTAATTCTGTTTCCAGTGCTGACCTTGTTAGTTTCACAACGCCAAAAAATAATTTAAAAAAAATGTAAGATTCCAGCGCATTATAGTCTAGCCTAATTGGTCTGTTGTTTCAGGTCAGGAGTAATGGTACTTTGAAACAGCCTAGACATATTATAGGCGAAGGCAGAGAGAAATGGCCTATAAACAGGAAATCTTGATTTCAAAAGGGTGCGGGTTTGAATGGTTTCTACGAGGTTCCTCAACATAAACTAAGGTATCTCAGCTAATACATAATAATAATACATAGCATTTATATAGCGCTCATCCCTGTAGATACAGGCTCTGAGCGCTTTACATAGAGAAGTAAATAAGATTACATAATATTCAGCTCACACACCCAAGCATACTACACTCTGCACACATGTACTGCAATACAGATGATGAAAAAAAAATGGTTTCGCAGACTGTCATGGTCAACCAAGATATTGTTTGAATTTGGTGAAGATGATAAGGCTGTTTATACTATCTCTCTCGAAAAGAAATGAGATTGTCATGCCGGAATCGTAATCAGGAGAAAACAAGAGCAAAAAAAATGAGCAAAACAAACAGCCAATTACAGTAAATCTTATTTCAGATTCCATTTGTGCAGGCCATTGATCTGCAAAAATCCTTTTAATCTAAATTAAAATTGTGAAAAATCTAAATGAAGGATTCACAATGTTAGCAGTACATAATTTGAGCACATTGGTGAGACCAGACCTGCGGACTAGTCTGGGCCATCTCGAATGTTCCTGAGGTTCGAGGAGCACTTTTTTTATGAAATGGCTCAAAGAGGCCCCTCTGACCTAACAGAGGAAAAGACCAAAATAGCAACTAACATTTGTTACTCATTTTATAGGACACATTTTGAACCCATGAATAAGAAAGACATACCAAGAGCACATTACTAAGTCAGTCTGGCAGGACAGAAAGGCAAAGTGACACAGACAGAACGGCTTGATACAAACAAAGGCGGACATATTGACATACAGCATCGACAAGCTGTGTGCTTACAGGCAGCCATCCAGTAGATGCATTAGAACAACAAATAGGGTGTGTCTGACAATAACTGTTGACGCAGGTCCTGGTTAGGTCAAGACATTCTGTGCACCCACTAGCAATGTGCAGTTGGCCACAAGGTAAACATCAAGTTATGAATCAACCAAAAGACGTCAGCCGTCAGCCGTCCGTACATATGGTTCTAGAAATGTTGGTTCTAAAAATGTGTGAACAGAGGCAATGGAAAGTTTCCTGAAGGTTCTTTCTACATTGATGGTGCTAGAAATTCGGGTAAAGTTGGGGGAGGGGAAGAGAACAGAAGGCAGCGATATGTGAGGCATTCAGTGCTGATGTCGGTTTACAAACTCAGATCACGAGCGTTACAAACATTTTGAACTGACCAAGCAATTTCTGTACAGGTGGGTAGATGATGTATTATTACAGTATTACGTCTTTTGGAGCGATTGCCCTGTTCGGAACACACCGGGAGGAGACAGTGTGATCCTGAATCCATAAAGCAGATACTGGATTCGAGAACTTTTCTCAGTTTAGTAGTGTGCGGATGTAGCAGACTATGTAGCCGTAGTTCGCACTTCTTGTTGACCGCTTTTCTCATTATAACCAAATTCCAGTTACATTCGAGGTGGTAACATTTTCTTTCTACGGTAGAAGACACACGTTCAAAATGTCCAAGAAGTGGGAGGATAACATGGTCTACATAAACGCCACTATGAGTAAGACGTGAAGCAAGACAAGTCAAAACAGATGGACGGTAAAAATTGGACCATCGAAGAGTTGTAATTCTGTCTACGTGTATGTTTGCATATTGTCTGCCGACAAGGGCGGAAAGCCGCCTGTGTTTCTAATATTGCTCAATGACGCAAGGAAAGGCGACAAAAGGACTGCAACAGATTTATTGTCTTTGCGGCAAATACAGCTCAAGTCGTATCTACCATCTGTTTCCTATGATGATCACGTAAACATATGGGAAGCATACAAAAAGATGTCATAGTTCTTTGAAATCTGTTGTACTCCTGTCCCCACGCACACAGACTACATGTGTCATCTATAAAACATGGTCCATTCCATTGAGTGTTGCCTCTTCAGTTAGATCTACCTTAATAAAAATGCACTCAAAATGATATCCAGTGCACTTTATATGCATTTTTTGCCTTGTCACAAACAAGTAGATCCCAATAAATGCAAAGAAAGCTGGGTAGCCAATACTACACACTACAGAATTATAGCTTTACATTTACGGAAAGAGGCTGAACAGCACTGCAACATGGAATGGCCCATATTGAGACACACCCCCTCAAGGACATGACGTCTAAGGAAGAAGTCCGTAGAACGCGCAGCTGCCGCTGTCTGGGTTTTCCCCCTTTGGGTCAGGACCCAGAAACCGCTTTCTGAAAGGTCCCCTGATGAAATAGGTAACCATTTCCTCATGCTCCTCACCCGAACAGTCAGAGACCACCTGTTGGCAATTTGTGGTTTGATCGTCATTGGCAAGATATCCAGTGTACAAGGTGTCTGTCTCCGGATGTCTTAAATTTACCCGCCAAAAATGGAGATCCAACGGGTCGAAGAAGTTCGTATTGCATCAACTTCTTGGCAGGTCTAGAACCAAACGACCTTGTCTATTGTCTTATGATCTTGTCGACATTTGGTACTTGGCAAAGTCAAAATAAACTCGCCCTTACTTCCTCTGCTTTGAGCTGCTATCCACCCACGCCCACAAAAAGCCACAAACCGTAAAGAAAACAGTATGGTCTGTGTTTAGATGGCAAACGCAATGCACCGAGAAACGGTGCAGCACTTTGCCATGAAGCCTCAGACATCGTAGTTTGTATCTCTAGAGGAACAGAGGAAGATAACAATGACACGAGTTGATATACGTGGCTTTGGCTCCATCAGTTACCAGAAGCACTGCTAACGGCATGATCATAAAAATTAGCTATGATGTTGAAACAACCATGCAAGTTTTTTGTACGGCTGGAGAATAGTTACTTGTGTTCTGAAACCGTCCTTCTTAGCATAGACCACTCATTTACTATGCGTGCACGAGTATCCGGGCATCGCATGCCACAACTCCAAAAACCGTTATTTCCACTTTCTACATTTCCTCTGTCCAAGGAATATAATTGACTGATACTGTCTGTTACACTGTTGTGGCTGATGCATCTTTTACTTTTGTAAGTGAGATGTGATAACGCAATAGCCCTTCTCTACACATTTACATATTGCCTAAACCGGCAGTAAGCTTTGTTGCAGTTGACCAATTAAGAACAGTCTGTTGGAAACATCCAAGGGCTAGCATTAGGGTCAGTACCACATAGTACCGACTGCAGCGTACAGAGATCAGCTGCAACTGCTGACTTCAGAGCCAGCTTCTAATGTCCAAAGCTTGCACATTAATGATGAGATCTCCTACCATGTTTAACACTACCAAGAGTGCATTTAGCACCGACGTTCTAATCTTATTCTTGAAAAGCTAGAGATCCCATCGTTAATGCGCAAGCTCTCATTCAACTTTAATTTAGACTGAACATAGTTGTTACGTGCGATAGACTACACTTTCATGCTTCTCGTGATAAATCATAATATGAATACACTTTACTGATGGTGGCAATTTCAAGGATTTCATGCTATATTTTTACCACGATAAGAAAACATTCTCTCTGTCTCTCAAGAAAGGCCATAGAGTTATCTAATCTCCATCCGTCGTCACTCTCTTTTGTGCAAACATTTTAAAAAAAAATGAACCTAGTTTGGATCATTGTTGTTCATTCTGAGTGGGGTTGTTGAGAGACTATGATGCAAACAAGACTACAAAACAACGAAGACTTGCAATCATCACAGCTTGAGGACCCACAAAATATTAGGAAGAGTCCCTTGCAAGAGATTTTATTAAGCTTCCAGTCTAGACTGCACATGACAGACAACAGGGAAAAAATACGGCAACAGGAAAAAATATCAGATGAAGTCAGTTTCTTTCTTCTCGGGAAAAAAAAATGGGCGAGTGAACAAATAATAACAAAAAAACCACCCAGCAACTGGTAATGTACTCTTGGGTTACGTAAAAAGTGCCAACTATATTGAGACTTTTGTTGTGTTTGAGTGTTTGAGTGTTTGAGTGTTTGAGATCTGATCAAATCGGGCTGTTTCCCTCTTTGGTTCAGTTTATACAACAGTGGATTGGACGGAGCGATTGGAGCTGAAAATCCAGACAACTCTATTCATTCAGTATTATTAATATAGCGTTCGGTCTCTCTTAGAGTGAAATTAAAGATATTGGAATCTTTTTATTATGTCTTGAGGTTGCAGGAGCCAAATTGTAAAAGCTTCTTTGAGCCATTAAAAAAAAATTCTTCTCAAACCACAGGAACATTCCGAGATGGCCAAGAAGAGTCTGCAGGTCTGGTGCCATCACTGTGCTCAAAGTATATACTGTTTACGGTGGGGGTCCTTCATTTAGATTTTACAGAATTTTAAATTACATGAAAAGGGGTTAAATATTTGGCCTTCTTTTGCAGATCACAGGCCCGCACAAATGAAATCCGCTGAAGCCACTGGGAAACACTGCCTGCAACAATTGTTTTTTAACAACTTCAAAACTGAATTTCACCACTTTTGCGGTGTGGTTTCATGTTATATGATTATTTCTACACAATCTGGACAGATTTTACACTCTGCTACTATCGACTCGGATAGTCCAATTTTTTTGATCAATTAGGCTCCTGCAACCATTAGGCTGTTGGGTGAGGTAGAGAAAAAACAACAACAACAAAACAACAAACCTCTCTTTGCCAGCTTGGGTCCTTTTATTCCGAGGCTTGCTTGCTTGCCTATCTGTCTGTTCTTTCCTTTTGTCCTTACCCTGTTTAAAGAGGCACATTCAGTAAGACTAGTAACGTCTGTCAAATATCGTGTACGATTAAACAGAAACTTTATTTTTAATTTTCACACAGTCTATCTCTTTCTGAAGAAATACTTCGATCATTCAGCTATTGCCACAAGGCGAGCAGTCATTACTAGGGCAACTGTAGAAGAAAAAAAACACCAGATAATACATCCCAAGCTATTAATGACTCCCTTGTTGGAGTGTTGGTGGGGGTAGGGGAGGGTTCACATGATGCAGCTTCGAAGGTGCGACACCCTAATCTCCGTCCAAGTGCGGAGCAGCAGATCCGCTGAAACTCTTGATTGATATTTTTTAAATGGGTCATTTTCCTGAAATTAATTCTCTTGAGCCCGGTAGGTAATGACACAGGTGTTGGGGTACACTTCACGGTTTTCACGCCATCAGAATGTAACTTTACATTTCTGGCCCAATAGTCAGCTGGTTTAAGCATTTCTTTTAAGAAATTTCAAATCCTCGGTTCTCTTCGGAACTTGGTTTTAGTATGCGAAATTTCGCACACCATGTCTGGCGGGGATGAGCAGATCAATCCTCTCAGGCCTCTGAATTAAGATAAGATAAGAATGACATCATTATCCTTAGAAAGGAAAATTGTCTTGGCTGTGGTACATGAGAGTAAATAATAAATAATCAAATAGTCTAAACATAATAGTACATAATTCATTACAATACAATACTCAGACTAACTCACATTCATGCATACTGCCATACGATTCATAAATCAGGTTACAAACTAATCACAACAATAATCACTCGTTCACTTCACATGTTAGTCTCATACCCCCTCCTTCCTCCCCCATCACTTCTGGAATTAGTATGCACAAGGAGCAATAAACGTTACCATCGGCTTGTGTCAGCAGTTTTCTTTATCTTCGTTAACTTTAAGACTGGTTTAGATCCAATTGGCACCATTTTTAAAAGTGCTAGAAAATTGTTTATAATACCACACAGAATGTTTATGCACAAAGCAAACCCTGCATAAGTTTTCAGCCTCACAAAGCCAGACAGCAGAAAACAACCAGAGGTTACAGGCCTGTTATTGTATTTTGGGTCCTACAAGTTAGGGGGGATATTTCATCTCCCCTTTTCCCTCTTTTGGCATGTCCTACTTCCAGTAATAAGGGCTCCAGGAGGGAAATTTTGATATCATGGGAATCTGTGTCCATTTTGCTTTATTTTACCAGGCACTATTTAGCCCTGGGCTGGAACTGCCAGCTCAAGGGTGTGCTCAGGCGGAAGAGGAGGGGTTTGGCATTGACCAGTGAAAAATGTAGGCTCTGTTTACAAATAGCAACCAAGCTCAAAATTTCAATGGGCTTGCTAGGGTTGGGTAAGTCTTAAAATTTGGGCCACATAATGGGCTTCAATCTGGTATGGGTCTGGGTGAAAGCTAAAACTTTGGGTTCAGAGGGCAGCTCAAAATGTTAATATAGCCCATAGAGGAAAAAAGGGTCCAATCCTAT
>JAWQUT010000132.1:898885-909940 GCA_033807755.1 Ellobium chinense | reverse complement strand
TAAACGCAGCTGATTGCTGTTTCCGCACATGCGCATTAGGCCGGCTGGGATGACCCCTGGGTAGACAAGGCGCTTCCGCTCTACCCGCAGCGAGCAGTCTAGCCATGTTGGATCTAGTTAATGGGTCTCCCTGACACTACTGACCGTTTTTACATGATTTTCTGTGGACCATGCGTGTAACGAGCCATCGGTTCTAACGAGCACCGACGGTCGGTCCCGACGACCTCGTTATATCCGAGTTTCACTGTATTTGTTTGTCAGCTGTAATCCTTCAACCGCCGGTCTTTGAATTCACGAGCGCTGACCAGTGATCGATTATCTCTGGCCATTATCCAGTGATTTTTATACAGTATATAGAAAACATTCGAAACCATAGGTAAAAATAATTATGCAACCCCTCACCTATGTCTCATAATAGTCAAAATTATGGACTTTCTGTATTTGCTATAAAACAACTCAAGCAGCAGCAAGAAATCCCAGCCACGAATGGCTCTTAATAGTGACCATGTCTAAAGGACCACCAATAAGGGGGGGGGGGTTGTGGTCAGAAATTGGTGGTCACACTTATGGTTAGAAGTGATGGTTTTTTGTGTATCATGAGAAAAATGAATTTATGAAAAGTCACAAAATTTCAGTTCCGAGAAGCGATTTTTAACAGAATTACACCTATTTGAAGATGGCCCAGGTCGTATATAAGATCCGATCACTGCTGCACAGATTTATGAATGTGTCACTCTGCATCATCATGATAAGCTACTTCTTGTCCTCACAAATTTGTTATTCACATCATGATGAACTACTTCTTGTCCTGACAAAGTTGTTCTGTCTTGAAGTTTTAATTCACACAATGGAGGATGATCACAGGAAAAAAATTTTAGCCATTAGGAAAGCCATAGGCAAGTTTGAAGAAGAATCTTTATATAGCCAAGACGCAGAGTCCAAAATGGAAGAAAATGAGGTAGTAAAAGATTTGCCCCGAGAAGAGGTGGTTTGTGAACCAGGATTATCATAGTGGAAGCCACATCCATTTCAGTATCTTTATCATTCTTATAAATGCCATAGGATTGAAGGGATTCTTATAAGACCCTATCACCGACTTAGAGCCCTCATAATTGGGTCTTATATAACCCGATAACTCTTTATAGGAAAATGTGATTGTATCTGTGTGTTGTCTATAAAACATAAAACTGAGGATACATTTTAGTTATCTTGAGCCTTTTGGAGATAGAGTAAAAAGATGGATGTATCCAGTCTACAGTGAAACTCGAATATAACGTGCACGGATAAAACGAGTTCTCGCATGTACCGAGCAAAATGGAATCCCCGTTTTTATTCCTTCTTTGTAATAGTAAACTTGCCTTTCATATAACGAGCACAAAATCCGCTAAACGCGGCCCTAACGAGGTAACCGACCTGCAATTAAGCCCTCGCAACCCTTTCGTCCGCAATAGAACTTTCAGCGGCGAGGAACTCGAACGTTTAGGTTTCGTAACAATTGCCAACAATGGGCAAGTCTCGCTGATGTAATTTACCGGTAGGATTACCGGTACAAATTAGTTGCGTAGTAGGCCAAGAAGCGGGGTAGGGAAGGATGCGGTGGAGATGTGACCATGCGACGGGAGGAGGATGGAATTGATATGCTCGGCTAATGATTAGCCAAGCCTGTTGTTTAGACCAATCATTGCGCTAGACAAGTTTGATTTCAATCATAACAATCGCAGAAACGGTGATTATGATCGGTCAGTCCCTGTCAAGTAAAGGGTCTCCACATAGACTTACAAGTCTAGACTGCTCATTCAGCCCGCAACGTCTCCTGCCACTATTAAAACATGGCGGTACCTGGCCACGCCCCGGGGCCCCCAGGTTTGTGGCAAACTTGTGGCATGCTGGCATGTTTACCTGGGTGACCCCTGGGTATACAAGGCGCTTCCGCTCTACCCGCAGCGAGCAGTCTAGCCATGTTAGATCTAGTATATGGGTCTCCCTGACACTACTGACAGTTTTTACATGCTTTTCAGTGGACCACGCGTGTAACGAGCCATCGGTTCTAACGAGCACTGACGGTCGGTACCGAAGACCTCGTTATATCCGAGTTTCACTGTATTAGGAAGAGTCCCTTGCAAGAGATTTTATTAAGCTTCCAGTCTAGACTGCACATGACAGACAACAGGGAAAAAATACGGCAACAGGAAAAAATATCAGATGAAGTCAGTTTCTTTCTTCTCGGGAATAAAAATGGGCGAGTGAACAAATAATAAAAAAAAAACAAAACACCCGGCAACTGGTAATGCACTCTTGGGTTACGTAAAAAGTGCCAACTAAATTGAGACTTTCGTTGTGTTTGAGTGTTTGAGCGTTTGAGTGTTTGAGTGTTTGAGATTTGATCAAATCGGGTTGTTTCCCTCTTTGGTTCAGTTTATACAACAGTGGGTTGGACGGAGCGATTGGAGCTGAAAATCCAGACAACTCTATTCATTCAGTATTATCAATATAGCGTTCGGTCTCTCTGAGAATGAAATTAAAGATGTTGGAATCTTTTTATGATGTCTTGAGGTTGCAGGAGCCAAATTGTAAAAGCCTCTTTGAGCCATAAAAAAAATTCTTCTCAAACCACAGGAACATTCCGGGATGGCCAAGACTAGTCTGCAGGTCTGGAACCATCACTGTGCTCAAATTATATACTGTTTACGGTGTTATTTTTTTACAACTTCAAAACTGAATTTCACCACTTTTGCGGTGTGGTTTCATGTTATATGATCATTTCTACACAATCTGGACAGATTTTATACTCTGCTACTATCGACTCGGATAGTCCAATTTTTTTGACCAATTAGGCTCCTGCAACCATTAGGCTGTTGGGTGAGGTAGAGAAAAAAAACAACCAAAACAACAAACCTCTCTTTGCCAGATTGGGTCCTTTTATTCCGAGGCTTGCTAGCCTGCCTGTCTGTCTGTTCTTTCCGTTTGTCCTTACTCTGTTTAAAGAGGCACATTCAGTAAGACTAGTAATGTCTGTCAAAATATCGTGTACGATTAAACAGAAACTTTGTTTTTAATTTTCACACAGTTTCTCTCTTCCTGAAGAAATACTTCGATCATTCAGCTATTGCTACAAGGCGAGCAGTCATTACTAGGGCAAACAGTAGAAGAAAAAAAAACCCAGATATACATCCCAAGCTATTAATGACTCCCTTGTTGGGGTGCTGGTGGGGGTAGGGTAGGGTTCACATGATGCAGCTTCGAAGGTGCGACACCCAAATCTCCGTCCAAGTGCGGAGCAGCAGATCCGCTGAAACTCTTGATTGATATTTTTTAAATGGGTCATTTTCCTGAAATTAATTCTCTTGAGCCCGGTAGGTAATGACACAGGTGTTGGGGTACACTTCACGGTTTTCACGCCATCAGAATGTAACTTTACATTTCTGGCCCAATAGTCAGCTGGTTTAAGCATTTCTTTTAAGAAATTTCAAATCCTCGGTTCTCTTCGGAACTTGGTTTTAGTATGCGAAATTTCGCACACCATGTCTGGCGGGGATGAGCAGATCAATCCTCTCAGGCCTCTGAATTAAGATAAGATAAGAATGACATTATTATCCTTAGAAAGGAAACTTGCCTTGGCTGTGGTACATGAGAGTAAATAATAAATAATCAAATAGTCTAAACATAGTAGTACATAACTCATTACAATACAATACTCAGACTAACTCACATTCATGCATACTGCCATACGATTCATAACTCAGGTTACAAACTAATCACAACAATAATCACTCGTTCACTTCACATGTTAGTCTCATACCCCCTCCTCCCTCCCCCACCATTTCTGGAATTAGTATGCACAAGGAGCAATAAACGTTACCATCGGCTTGTGTCAGCAGGTTTCTTTATCTTCGTTAACTTTAAGACTGGTTTAGACCCAACTGGCACCATTTTTAAAAGTGCTAGAAAATTGTTTATAATACCACACAGAATGTTTATGCACAAGCAAACCCTGCATAAGTTTTCAGATTCACAAAGCCAGACAGCAGAAAACGACCAGAGGTTACAGGCCTGTAATTGTACTTTCACTTTTGGGTCCTACACTTAGGGGGTATATTTTATCTCCCCTTTTCCCTCTTTTGGCATGCCCTGCTTCCAGTAATAAGGGCTACAGGGGGGAAATTTTGGTATCATGGGAATTTGTGTGCATTTTACTTTATTTTGCCAGGCACTATTTAGCCCTGGGCTGGAAATGCCACGTCAAGGGTGTGCTTAGGCGGAAGAGGAGGGGTTTGGCATTGACCAGTGAAAAATGTAGGGTCTGTTTAAAAATAGCAACCAAGCTCAAAATTTCAATGGGCTTGCTAGGGTTGGGTAAGTCTTAAAATTTGGGCCACATAATGAGCTTCAATCTGGAATGGGTCTGGGTGAAAGCTAAACTTTGGGTTCAGAGGGCAGCTCAAAATGTTAATATAGCCCATAGAGGAAAAAAGGGTCCAATCCTATTACAGGTCTGTAACCCAGAAGGCCTGTGCACCAAGCGTATGGTTCGACAGCTACCGTTCTTTGTTTAGAGAAAAATGACCCACTGAACCTTTCACACGGCGCGAGAGGCGAGAGGCGATGTGTAGCCCGCGCGCGGATAAAATGCAGCACGGGTGACCCTTGGGTTGCCCGCTCATCCGGGTCCGCGTCTTTGTGTGTGTTTTCTTAACGTCGCGGGGCGAAAACCGCCTCAGCGTGTTATGCACAGGTCAATTTCAACGAGTTAGCTCAGGCTGTGTGTATAGTATGCCTGTCTCTGTGCTCCTTTTCGAATGAAATTATAACAATAATATGGATGCCGACATTGACACGGAATTGTTAATATCATTAGTGCAAGACAGACCAGTTTTGTGGGACAAGTCCCATGAGGATTATAAATCCCGGGCGTCTACAGCACAGGGCTGGAGAGAGGTTTGTGTCCGCCTCATCCAAGACTTCGGCAAATGGTCAGAAACGGAGAAGAATAAAAATGGTGAGTACAAATTCTTTATTCTTTTTAATCTGTTTCTTTACTAGACAGAACATCTACAGCGTCTTCAAAGAAGGAGAAGGAAAAGTATAAGGAGAAGGAAAAGGGAGTGTAATCTTTGGATGAGGATAAGTTGCCTGGTGATTGTAGTGGTGGTGATTATGGTGATGATGATGATGATGATGATGACGAACAGTATTTCTAATTCAACTAACAACATAAACCCGTCAGTACAAAATGCTACATAAAAGTGTATGTTTAAGCTATATCATGACTGCTTAGCAAGCCAGAGACCACCCCTAGTCATCCACAAGGGAAAAAGGCAAGAATTGTACACTCCTTATAGTTTTGTCATTCTTATGATGTTGTCATTCTTTTGACATTATTCGTGTTACACTTTTGAGATTCATTTTTTTGTTTTTGCGTGCTATTAGACAGTCGTTATTTTAAACTACTGCTCTTTTGATACACACCCGAAAAAAGCTTGAGAGAGAGAGAGAGAGAGAGAGAGAGAGAGAGAGAGAGAGAGAGAGAGAGAGAGATAAAGACAGACAGACACACAGACAGACAGACAGACAGTTTAACAAAATATGCTTAAAAACTCAAGTCATAGTGTGTAGTACATACAATCCTATGGTATGTTCTAAAGCCCTTTGCCATTGTTTTGTTGCAGTGAAACTGATAATAAAGAAATGGAAAAATGTCAAGGACCAGTACGTTAAGTCGCTGAGGAAGAGGAAAGAGAGGAGTGGCTCAGGGGCCAAAACTGTGAGGAATTACATCTACCATGATCAGTTGTCCTTCTTGAAGGAAGTTGTGGACATCAAAGAAACAGGGTACACTTCTGAACTTGATCCTGACAGATCATCTGATGGACAAGATGAAGACAAAGAAGACAGTGATACTCAGGAGAAACCCTGCGAGGTTCCTAAAGTCACCACTTTTAAACCACCTCTAAAGAGGAAAAAATCCGACGTTGAGAGAGAAATCTTGGAACAGTTATCTTCTAAAGAGGACCGCCATCTGTCATTCTTCAAAGGACTCCTTCCATCACTCACGGATTTCAATGACGATGAGACCCTGCAATTCCAATCTGGTGTTATAAGTGTGATCCAGAACATTAAAAAAGCCCGTTCATTCCCATGTGAGGTTTTAGCAACACCCCAACCAACCTGCATTTGCAGACCACAACTTTACCAGCCATCCAGTACCTCGCAAGTTCAGGAGATAAAAGAGGAAATGACCATGAGTCATGCTTCACAACTGCACCATGCAAGTTGACAAAAAAAGCAAACTTTTAGAGGAAATATTTCTCCTGTAGAAACAGTGTAGCCAAATGGCTATGACCTTGGATTAAAAATCTAATAATCATGGGTTCGATTCCCGACCACAGTGCCTTGGGAAAGCCTTTCATTTAAATTTTCCTCAGTCCATCCGCCTGTTCCTGGCTATAGGCAGTGAAAGATATTGTCAGAATGCTAGAGATCAGCGCCTGTAAATGGCAGCGACACTGTAAACTTCCCAGGAAATTGAGAAAGTCCTAGAGTGAACTGGCCTGCTGAGGTAATAATAATGTGAAGTCGCATGAGCAGGTATTAGCCTGGATACGAGACTTATAAACGGCATCATTATTATAATAAAAAATTACATAGTAATATTTTCACCTGCGCCGTCTACAAAGGGTCGTAGACGCAGAAGGAGGCAGGCTTTATAGATCTCGGATCAGGACCACCATGCCCTAAGAGATATGAAATGCAGCCAATACATCTCAGTCATTCTCTCACGCGTTGTGGTATAAGCGTGGACGCTTGCATCACCTGCTCTGTTTGTAAAGGGTCTAGAAGACACTAGAAGCTGGTTTGTGGTTTGGTTACACTCTGGTAGAGATTTCAAATAAAACCCGGATGCAGAGCTGAAATACAGTAGTTTAGTCAGATATGATTGCAAGGAGAGGAGCATTCTAGCAAAGCAAGTGCAGTACCTGAAAGAACGAGGCAGTGGAAGATTGGGGAAGGCAGTGGAGAAAAGACATCGAAGACAGCATGTATATACTGTATATATAATTATGAACATGGGGTCCAGGTTGCAGGACGACAGGCGTCGAATGAAAGGAATTCCAGAGAGAAATGCACGACACGCCACAAGGAAGAAAGAAAGAAGGAAAGAAAAAAAAAAACAAATCAAAAGATTTATGCTTTTCATTAGTCGAAATAAGAATAAAAATTAATGTTAACCCTCTGCACCCTTACACCCTCTCCCCCAACCATTCAAATCCATCGGGCGCCTGGAAAGCCATGACGTATGGCCCGATTTTTTTGATTTCCCACAGAGTGCGTACTGAAGCCCAGACCGAAATATTGATGTTCAGGTTCAGAGTTAAAAGTATAATTTTTTTTTTCTGTCAAAATGTCCATGTTATAAAGACTTTAGAGAATAGCTTGGTGACCTATATATTCCTAGTATGTTGGCAGTGAGAACTTCTCTCTCTTTTTTCTTGTTTTCTGCTGCATTTGTACAGTAGGTACTTCAGTAGTAGGTTATAATATAGTAACACTGTGTTGGGCAAGATTTAACTGCAGGATCGAGCTGATGAGGGCTATGTACACATTTTAACCTGTTTATAGTTGAACAAATTAAAATTTTCCTGAAAATTGTTGGGTCCATAAAATATGTTTGATGTAACCGAAGCAATAGGAAGACATGGAAGGTATGAAGAAGAGAATAATCGGTACAGAGGGATTGGTCTGAAACAGCCGTGATTTTGAGAAATGCGTATTCACCTATGGCGTTTTAAGCTGTTACTTTCTGAAATGTGTGAGAGAAGAATTGGTTATCATGTGCGGCATTAAATATTCTGTTGATGAGTATTTCGTAACATGAGACCAGGTCAAAAGGTGCTAGACTCACATGAAAACTTAACTTTCTAAAAAAAACTGACATGTATTATGTATTTGTATTTGTGGCTTAACCCTCTGTATAAAGGAAGTTTCATATCTAAAATAGCACCCCCCCCCCCCNCCCCCCCCCCCCCCTCAAAAAAAAAAATAGAGCCATCTGGGACATAAGAAGTTATTCAGTCCACGTTTGAAATCACTATCCTTCCAATCATATCTTATGTCACGGTCTACAAGTACAAGGAACACTGTTTGAAGACAAATGTTTAGATTACATATCAGTATATTATAACTACATAGAAGTAGAAGCTAGCTACAGCAATCTCTTTAGGAACCACAGTAAACATTTATCGTAGTTTCTTTCACTTCCAGGTGTCAGAAATGATTTAAGTAGCCTCATGACATATCTCTCTATACGTTTTAGCACCTTTTGACCTCGTTTCAAATGCGAACGGTCAACCATGCTGAGGTCGCATAGGAGAAGATGAAAGAACTGAAGTGTACTTACGCAACCTTTCGTTCGAGACTGCCCAACCCTTTCGATAGTGAGCATAGTTATGTCTATGTCCCTACCTTTGTTTCTCATCCTGACAGTGTCTCACCTTTTGGAACTCCTGATCCGCCCACACCTAGACAAAGGTATCGTTCCTGCCATAGTAAAACATCATAAGTATTTTCGTATTTTTCATCTGGTTACGAGGTCTGTTTCCACAAAGCTGCGAACAGGTTGTCTGGATAATGTCAAAGGCTGCATTCGTTGCAGGTTGCCACTTCTTTTTGTATTTATCTAGGGTGCAACCAGGAGCGTCGGATACCAGTTGACGGTGGAGGAACCAGGACGTTTCATGAAAACGACCAGCAATAACTCTGTTATCTGTTTCATTAGTGATATTATGAATTTACATGTTATGATGTGGACTATTCTAGGTGTTTGTAATAAGATTGAGATGTACACCATTGTAGGGCATTGTGAGCCAATTTCCTTACAGAGTCAATAAAAATCCTATATTTTTTATTTAAAAAGTGTCAGAACATATAATATATAGATATAGATATATTACATGTACTTATTAATGAGGTGTACTTAAAATCAGGGTCCACTTTGATAATAATAATAGAATAATAATATTTCAACATGCAGAATTTATTTAATTTTTATGATGGTAAAAGGCCCCATCGTTAATGCGCAATCTCTAAGTATTCCTCCTCTTTCTCCGTTGCTGTCTCCCTCCACCTTTTTACACTCACCAGGGATATCGTGCCCTTTTTCAGTATGCCGCTCCCTCTGCGCAGCAACTTCTGGCCGCCATATGACATTTTCTTAAAGGTCCTTCTTGACGTACTTTCTACCTTGCTCGACATTCTTAGCCAGCGTGTGGCTGGGGATTAATCCTTAGAGACTTTCAACAGCGTCTGAGTAATTAATTCCGTTTGGGTTTCTGTTCTGGCCTGGCCTTCTTTTTTAGTTCTTTCTTGCTGAGAGTAAATCGCTATAGGTTCTAGTGATAATATATTACTCCATTTTCTCCTCGACAATCCACTTCTAATGTTATTATGTTCAGTCGACTTCGCTTAAGCGCAGTTCGGATAAACGAAACTCTCGTTTAATTGCAACGTTTTTGCACATCTAGAAGTAGTATATTTCTGCTATAAATGTCACTGAGCAATCGCAACTTCTTTCAGTCGCAACGTGTTCCTTGTTCCGATGAAATGCGTTTTAGCGAAGCTGACCTTTTTAGTACGGCGAGAGGATCTTCTGTAATGTCTATCAATTATAGAAATAGTCTATGTAATCAGCATCTTTCCAGATGACGTAGGTCACAGCTGTAATCTGTTTCATCAGCACGTTTCATAATGGCAAGTACAGTGTATTTTCTTAGGTTTCCCTAATTATGAAGTGTTAAGGTCATGTCTAGTCAGTTGCATCACTTTCTTTGCAAGCGTCTTCTTATTCTTATTTTTCTTCTTCTTTTTCGCTCTCTAATGCCCTGTTACTCCTCCTCCTCCTGTTCTCCTTCAAACATCTTTCACTCCCTTTCCAACCCGGTCTTCTTCTCTTATCCTTCTCTGCTTCATTTTCCTCCCCTCCCTTCCCCTTTTCCACACCTTCTTTTACTTTTTCCTCTCCTCTTCTTCTCTATCTCGTGCCTCCTTTTATCCTTTCTTTAATCTTCCTCTCCCTAAGTGCTCCTATCCCTTCCCTTCTTGCTCACGTCCTCTCTTTTTCTCCTCTTCACTCCACTCTTCCTCCAAAGCCCCTTCGTGCAGAGATGTAACCCTGTCTCCCTGCACCGTCCTTCTCTGAGAAAAAAAAAATAATTCCAATGTACACTGTACAAATAGTAGTGATGGGCAGTATTCGATTCCTGGGTTCGAATCTGGATTTGAATCTTAAAATTGGTTTGGATTCCAATCGTTTGAGTCACAAAAAATAAATAAAAAGGTCGGTTTATAATAAATCCGCGTGTCATATTAAAATTTGAGGCTCTGTCCAAATGTACAGGTGTAACCCTTTAGCGTTATTTAAAATGAAAATGCAATGTAAAAGACTAATATGAAAAATTTAGGGGCGATTTTCTTGTCACTTTAAGAAGTACAAGCGCAAATATCCTCTTCTCCCCGGATTCGAAGTCGGATTCGAAACCATCGAATCTTAGCTCTGGATTCGATTTCAAATTCGACCTTTGTAGGATTCGAACATGCCCAACCTTCATAAATAGTTCGCGGGAGCGACTAGGTCTGTCTGTCTGCACTGAAAAGTGGACACTTAACACGCGCCATCTTTGAAACGATGCAGATTGTAGACAGTCCTTGGGGATTTCAGGGCCGCTCAGGTCAAGTTCACGGTGGCCCATTTCAAAGAGAAGATCTGAAACTCAAGGCTGGAAACACAAAAGATGTCTTTCATTTCCCCCAGACTAGACGAGACTCTGAAGTATTTAGAATATCGAACTGCGCTCTTTGGTGAATTCTGGTTCAAAAACATTAGCACTACCAGGGCCGTAAGTGGGACCTCCGCTGCCTCCGAAATGCGAGCTGTCTGAGAGTCGTGGTGTGGGCGGGAGTCCTGAACGAGAAAGAAGGATAAAAGCAGGTTAAAGAGAAAGGAAGAGGATGGATGAGTTGAGCGTGGGGCTCCCACAGAATGATTCTGAGGTGTCTGGATAT
>JAWQUT010000132.1:841819-858938 GCA_033807755.1 Ellobium chinense | reverse complement strand
CAAAGAACCCCCCCCCAAAGAAAGGAGTAAAAGAAGATGAAGAGAAAAACAGAATTTAAAGGTAGGTACAAGAAGGTGAGTCTGCCAAAAGTTTTGTGGGAAAGGGGGGTCGGAATGGATAGTTACTCTCCTGAGTGTCACACTTACGGTGTGAACCCAAGTGATCTGGACACAGCGTGTCATGTCGCCATGATTTTATTAAATTTTGTCTCGTTCTCACTGTTACAATTAATTAGACGAAGTTGATTCCATAGACTCTAGAACCTCATGAGACGACTTTGACTCTCAGGTTCCAAAAAACCTAGGCCTGTTTGTCTCTTTGAGCCGATAGAACAGATTTCTTTATGCTCACTTACGATTAGTCACAAGCAGTAGACAATAGTTTGATCAGTCAACTCCAACAAAGTTGACTTCCGGATTAATCAAGCAAATAAAACCATAGATCGCAGTCTCATAGCGTCATGAGAGTTCGCATCCAAGAGTGAAAGATACATCAGCCATTAACCCCCTAGTGCCAAGGCATAGAAATACTGGTAGGAAAAATCTGAAAATTCACATACACACTTTAAATGACACCCAAAATACATATAAACATTGATTATGAACAATTTCAATATTTAATAGGCGAAAAATTTAGGGTCATATTTGGACCTCTGGGCACTGAAACATCCTGCCATATTTGGACCACTCCATACTGGACCCTTGAAGTTGAGTTCCTAAATATGGACCAGTGGGCACTAGAGAGTTAAAAGCCATGGGAACAGACTACAACAGCCAGTCATATTTCTCCGACAATGGAAAATTAGAAAACAAAAGTCATGATTGTTGGAGTTGCGAGATGCGTGGATGATCGTGCAAATTACTGAAAATGGTCTATAAGTCTTCACCAATAGTTTGCAGCATTTAGTGAGAGCATATAAACAAAAAATCTGTTTAAAATTGTATGTCTTTATTTCGTTTTTGAGCTACGAACCGATACATCGAAAAGTTTAAAGAAGCTGACTAGTTCTCCTAAAGACACGTGTTCCATTCAGAAGATCATATCCATACTAAAGTCTCCATCCCAAACTTCAGATTTATTTTGCAGATAGCTGAAAATAAGCAAACTAATCTGCTACCAGGTTTACACATGTAGGATCCATACTGCTTAACTTAACATATTTTCTACTGTCTTCTATCAATCATGTTACATACAATATTACATTGATCCAATAAGGAATGTGGAATTTGCAATATTATCAGTATTAATTGTTCGTTACGGTTTGCCTTGTCGTGACGTGTCTGAAAGCAATCGATTCTCACTCTAAAGCGTGCACTCAATGTCGACCAGGTTGAATGGCCGCGCTGTAAGAACACGATGACATTGCGGTCATTCTTGTGAACGCAAAAGTTCCATAACTGACAGTATCTTTTTTAAAACGAAATATGAGATCTTGGAAACCATCCAGTTGACGAGTTAGGTAGGATCACACTACTGTGGAAAATTGTCATTTGTCAGTAGACCTTCGCAAGATGCGGACACGTGTTATAAACAGAAGGACCCGAGCAATCAACGGGCTTCCCTGGACTTTCATATCATAATTGCAACAGTACGGAGAGGACAAGCAGAATGTAATCGGAAAAAGAGGGTGTGTTTACAAACCAGCAACCTAGTTCAGAACTTTCTTGGTCATTCTATAATTTGGTTAAATGTTCAAAATTTGAGACAAACACTACTTAAAACAACCTCATGAAGCTGGTAAACACGAGATGTTTGGGTCCAGAGAGGCAACTCAGTATAGCCCTTATCTATTCTAATAACTGGGAAACTTTATGACATTTCCAAGCTTCTCTCTCTACTTTTTCGTTAATGGCCTTCAGATTTCCTGGACCGCTTAGTACTGATCTTTTTGGAACGCCGTCGCATAAAATTTAGCAAAATTGAAAAAAATTGAACAATGTTTGCTCCAGTCAACCGGTTCAGATTTCCACCAAATACCGAGGTCAACTATCTAATGGCTCCCGGGTCATTCATTTGCTGTGCAGTGCGGTAAGGTGCGATCTCGGCTCAAAACAACGTATTGCACGCTGTCTTTCTCACTACCATGTAAGCTGTTTTTAATATTTTGCGAAACATTTATCCACACTGGTTAAAAATAAGTAAAGAAAGAAAACGATAACAATTTAACAAATGTAATACATTTTGGTAAACTGTTATTTTATAAAGGTAATTATCCTCCGCTGCTCATCCATGCTGGCAACCCCTGTCTCAGAATGGGGATATATCTGTAACCCTTGCCTAAAAGTTTCCTTACGTGACTGGGTCAACATTTCATAACAACCCTCCTGAGGTATCCTTGACCGGTCATGAACGCTATGCCCCTTTTGTTTTCATCTTTTTGCTTTAGCCCGACTGACAGATCAGTGGGTCACGGGCTTAATGTCAATGCACAAAAGCTCAATGTCCCACGTGGAAATGTTTGAACTTTGACCGCGGTGATGGGGCTACATGAAGTCGGTGCTTGGTAGTTTATTTTCCTTTTTGGTTGCCTCGCAGCTAAGTACATTGGATGACGTCAACTTAGCCATACTTGGTAAAGGGTAAAGGTTGAGGAAATGAGGGCAACTTGGGCTAATCCATCCATTAGTCTCAATGATAAGATAAGTGAGAAAGAATAAAAAAAAATAATTAAAATATGATCTCTATCATCCTTTTATCCGGTACACTGACTTCACCTCATGTTGGTGACACTGTGACATTCTCAAAAGAAGGTGAAGCCACCTTCTCTTTCGAATGCTAGACATCCCAAAAATACCATACTATTTTCGTAAGAAAAGCGCCCTCTAGTAAAGAGCACCTTTTGGAAGCACTACTTATGAATAGCAAACCACTTTGGGTTTTGGATTAAGGTTAGGGCTAGCTTTAGGTTAGTTGTTTCCTTGAAGACAGATCCCTGAACTTTTTATACATTTTAAAGCCATTTTTAATGTTTGGGATATTTCTTGTTCAGGTGATTTTCTCTCCTCCGGCGATAATTCCTGTCCTGGGCTGATCCTTTTCCTAAAATCTTCTTCCACAGATAGTTCATACCTTTCTTTCCTTACTTATTTTTTATTTCTCTTGTTTACATTTCTACAAACAATTCATTCTTTTTTTTCCTGACAGTTAGGGGAGTGGTTTCCAGTAGTTTTGCCTTGCTTTGACTAATACTAGCAAAAAGAGCAAAGGAAAAAAACAACAAACATCAACATTGGGATTATCATGCCCTCTACGCACCGAATGACTTGTTTTGCAAGAAGATTGGATTGTTTGATATATGGAAGTGACACACAGTCTCAACATTTACATTAAATAGAGCTGTAATCAAGATAAATAAGCTGCATTTTTTAACAAATTATTATTACTTTCTGCTTGCTCTATAGTTTGTCTTTCCTTGCACACAAGGGCAAAAGTGACGAAGTTTATCAGAAGAAGTCGCGGAAAGACGGCTGAGGACATCCATTCTGGTGACAGCACCATGATGTCATGATGACGTAATTATGTGCGTCATGACGGAGGGCACAATGTAGCAACAGGGGTTACGTGAACGCTGATGACTGCTTTTGTGACCTTTTACACCACGCCCTTGTCACCGAGGTCACAGGTCATGACCTGGATACATGAATAAAGTGCAGAAAAAAAAAGGATGAGAGGAGGAACGTAGATCTACCTACCGGGTCCTCTGTTAGACCTTCAAACGTCTAGGTTCTCTTTATTAATGTGAACAGCTGGAAAGGGTCATTAGAGAATATCTGGCAAACACGTGGACGTTAAGGAAGGATTTTGAGGAGGAGCGTGACCAAACAGTTACTGCTCTGGACTCAAGATCTGTAAGGGTGTGGGATCGATTCCCGACCACATTCGTGTTCTAAGTGCCTATTGAAAACATTTCATTCATATTTTGCTCAATCCACTCGTCTGTACATTGGGTGCCTGGCTGTATACAGTGAATGATACTGTCATAATGCCAGCAAGAGGCGTCTGTAAATGACAGAGGCTCTGTATATTTCCCAGGAAGTACAGAACGTCTTAGACTGATCTAGCCACATTAATGATGCGAAGTCATGTCAGCGGGCAATAGTCTGGATAGGAGACGTAATCTCGTTATTATTATTAATACATTCAGATAGTTGAAATATAAGGATTAAATTGCTGTGAAGTTAGAACAAATAAGATGTAAATTTTTTTTGCAAGCTGCGAGATCTAAGTTGAAGCTCTTGCAGACATTTTCTAGAATCAGTTGGTTTTTGGTCCTTTTATTTTCAAAATTGATTTTTCATAGTGATTATGAAAACTCCCTAATGACACACTTTCCAAATAATTTGTAAGAGCTCAGATTCTCAATTCATTGCTCACATTTCCTCTCCCTTAACAAATGAAACATGCCTTATCACTAAGACTTGGTCTCATAAAGATACGCTTGGATCTCCCTAACTTGAATTTCAGGGGAGGTTTTGTGAAGTGTTCGAATTTACAACTAAACCTTCATTATGTCCAGGGCTTTGGGGAAGATGGTTACGGCCCTGGGCCACTGTTATGGTAGAAGGATGACATACTGACAAGCAACGAACTCTACACATGACCCCATCATCCTAGGTGGTGGAGTCATGATGGCCTCTGACCTACATAATAAAGTATTTATAAAGGTTACAACTCACTCCGCTTATTCGCAATACGGGGGAATGAAAGTGAAAATGGAAATTAAGAACATTTCTGGACAATCCAATGATTTTTGTAAATAAAAGCTTGTACAGTATTCTGTAACCTAAGATATGATCAGATTAAGTGGAAATTGCTGTTAAGCGAAGGCGTTTATATTCCATTCCAATCCTATGCATGTTTGTCACGAGGTCAGGAAAGCAAGCAAAAGTAATGCAGTCCGATGCCTCGTAACAAATTAGAGAAAGATTAGTTTTTCCAGGTTGCTAATCAAAGGCACGAACAGAACAAGCTTGGTTAGCTACAAACTACAAGTTTATTAACTATAAAGTACGAAATAAACGAGATCTGCGTGTGTGTCTGCACGATGTGGGTGTTTGCATGTGTTGTAATAAAAAGGCTGCACAAGAAAACAAAATCAGACCAGCAGAAGTTTAAACGATCAAGCCTAGGGCCTGGCTCGGCCTGTTCTCAAATATGCATATATATATAAAAAGGGTTCCTACCTTACATCTTGCACAGAACAAGAAAACATTAACTTTCACACATCCTCATCTAATCTAGATCTAACTCCAACCTTGACCCTAAATTAGCACAGTTACTAGACTAGGCTAGTGTCAACTTGGAAATCACACAACTTGGGTACTACTTTCAGTTCCAGGAATAATAAGTTCGTCCATCACCAGGACTCAGAAACACGATAATATCTATATTACAGTCCCAAAGATCGAAGTGAAAAATAATCCCTGAATATAGAGGATATTCTAACACTCTGGTCGTCCACCACCAGGATTCAGAAACAATATATTCCCAAAAAGTCGAAGTAAACAATTCTTGAGTACAGAGGGTAATCCGACACTGTAGCTATTTGTCCATCTTTAACCTTAACCGTTAACCTTGACGCCCAGCACTCGCCTGGAAAGTCAAATTAGTAGGTTACTAATACATGTTCGCCAGTGTTATAAGGTTGGGTGTAGCAAGCAAAAACAAACGCAGTAAAACAACGAAGATAGAAAATAACAAAATGCATGCATCTTCTTAACTTGATTGACATAGCATTGCAGAAAACATTATGACTGGAGATTCTTGATCTCCCGTACAGATACGTGTGTAATTAGTGATATGCATTAGCACTTATGGATATATGTAACAGGATTGCCAAGTGGATATTATTACGAATTTGATAACAATGAATAGCAGATATAAGCATTAGGTGATTCATACACATAAGCTTTACTTTAATCTTCAGGCACTGCTCCTGCTCCATCTACTTACTCACCTTCAAGGTCCTTTATGCACGCAGTTGCGTTGCTTCGTCTCTTAGCTTCCACTACACGTGGGCTACTTTCTGTCCTAACCACAAGTTAGGTACAGCAAATGATATTCAATTGTGCAAATGCACATGGGCAATACAGTTACCCTAGAACTTCTTCCAACTACACGTTGGAAAGATTGATATATATATATATAAGTACTTTATCCCAACTACACGTTGGTTTTTATTATTAGATGTATATCAACAGCGGCTTGGACTACACGTCCAGCCCTGAGACTGAGTAAGGATGTTGTGTCCAACAAAGGATAGGATGCAGGATGCAGGCCGGGAGTGGTCTCATGGGTCTCATGGCCCGTTAGTATCAAGCTCTATGGGCATAAATCTCCGCTCCCCGAGTGACAGTGATTGGAAGGGACTTGGGTGTGGAGCGTGAGAAGGCTTAAAATTACAGTAATGATTAAAAGAAACGTTAGTCTGGTCACGATTAGACTGTTAGAGGCTAAACAATCTGCACAGGTCTTGGAAGTTGCAAGCATCCGGCGACAATGTTAAAACTGAACCTTACCGACTGAGAAAGAGAATGTGAGAGGACTATGTAGGATGTATGGATGTACTCGAATTTAAAAGGTAGAAGGTTTGCGCGAATAGCTAAAAGATAATCTTCTTGTGTTTAGCCTGGTATGATCTTTCGCATCGGATGCCTCCGCGTGTTCACTAGTACAGCTTTCTATCTCTCCATATGTTCAGTGAAATTAGACATAATGCAGTCGATCTGACGTAATCGCAACTTCATGAGAATTGCGGTTTTCCGATTACTTTTACCCATCAAATATAGTTTTCTAATAATTAGAAAAAAAATGATGGGGTTAAATGGAAGTTGCGATCAAGCGGATTGCAATTAGACGGGTTCGGCTGTAACATGAGAGCAGTTCATGTATACAGATTGAATAAATGATGAATATAGATTCTGTTCTTTCACGCTTGCTTCTAGAGCATAATCTTCAACTGTAGACAGCATGATAAGAAAATATACAATGCAACTACTATCACAACTATGGTAGCACCAAGATCAGCCACAGCGTCCTTAGCAGCAGCAGCAGCAGCAGCAGCAGCAGCAGCAGCAGCAGCAGCAGCAGCAGGCAGCAGCAGCAGCAGCAGCAGCAGCAGCAGCAGCAGCAGCAGCAGCAGCAGCAACAACACAAAACTGAAGAAATCAGAAAAGAAACCTCACTCTTGATTTCCCAAAGTCCCATCCTGCACTGCATGGAAACAGGAGTTGATAATGGCGTTCGGCTTTTCCAAGAAGAGAAATAAAAGATTTCTCAGAAGAGGAAAATCATTGGAAAAATCAAAGAGCAATAGCATAATAAACTAAGTTTAACCAAGGTTTAACAACAGATTAGGGCATCCCTGCAAACAACAGTGCTTTCCCTTTGAGAATATCCGTTCTATTATATCATCGGTGCAGCAGAAGTTCCCCGGTTTCCGAAGCTTTGAGAAGGCAAAAGCTGGCTTACTTCACTTCATTCATGCGACGTTTCTGACACGCGGACACTTGATCTAGATCTAGATCTATACGTTTCAAAACGACATTATAGACAGGAGAGACATCTCATCTCTGGGCCGTGGGTGGAGCTCATGAGACGAAACGAAAGAATGAATGAATAGATGAATGAGTCTCTGTATGAATGAATGACGCGTTTCGCTGCGATGACACCTTAATCTAACCACAATCGGTCACGGACCAAAATAAGACTGAAAGAAAAACCACCATAAATTTTCTGAAGTACGAGTATTTCAGGACGAAACCAAACTTGTCTTGCACTTGCCGACCTCGCTGTAGGTGAAAATGGTATCATCCAGCACTCCCATAGACTTGAGGCTTGGAGGTTCATTCTGAATTTCTTCAACTGTATACCTTGTTGTTATTGTTGTTGTTGCTGTTGTTGTGAAGAAAAGTGGGGAAGAAACTGACCGAAGGGGGAGAACATTATCGTCCATATTGCTCTTGTTCACGATCAGATAATGATTTCTCTTTAGGTCTAGTGGGAAAAATTACCTCACGTCACCAGTCAAAATTAGGCTTAAGTCGCTCCCTGACTACCCTGTCACAGTGACAGCATGAAAAATTGATGTGTGTATTATATTTAGATAGGCAATAATGACCCAGCATTATTCTGGCCTGAGATTTAACTGTTTGAAGAGGTAGGGGGGCACCCCATGCATGGGGAAACAACATAAAAAAATTGCGATTGAAGAACAATAATTTGTTTGGTAGTCTATAATTCATCTAATATACCCTACAAAAACTCAAATTTATCTACAATTACTGATTATTTGTCCATAAAAGTCATTGTTTTGGCGTATCCAAAAAATTGTTACCCTTGGTTTCCACAACAAACGAAAATTTGATACTGATTGGCCTCATTCACCGTCTCTTTAGCCGATTATCTCAGTACCTTGTTTAGCGACAAAAGCCTTATTTTGACTGGCTCCAAGACAGATGACCATCCTGAACGTCCGAATCCTTACAGTACGCCAGACATCCAATCCCTAACATGACCCAGCTGGGATAATATCAGCTCCTGCCTTAATCTCCCTTTACGTCCCTCCCAATTTTTTTTTCCACTTCACCCCCACTGACACATTCACATGTTCAGGAACAGCAGTAACAGTTATTCTCACCTAGATTAGGACTATCTCACCCGTACCTTGTTTGTGAATGAAAAATCTACGTGTAACTCTGGCCTCGATGACTAGTGTGGGAAGCACAGGAGATGACTAGGATGGATTGACTCCCACGAGATATTGTGTTGAGATGCCATTTCGGGCCGTGAGGGAGAAATTTTAATCATTTTATGACAGTTTGATCGATGGGTTTTGGGGTTTAACTTCCCTTTAAGGCTACACAGATATCCTTTTGTATATAACGCCCCCCCCCNCCTCCTTTCTTTCTTTTGTATTCGTCTTTCAATATAAAATTTTTGTTGAATCAGCTTCCAAGAAAGACAGACGAAGACCCAAAAAAAAAACCAACAAAAAAACACACACANGGCCTCAACCAGCAGTGTGGGAAGCACAGGAAATGACTAGGATGGATTGACTCCCACGAGATATTGTGTTGAGATGCCATTTCGGGCCGTGAGGGAGAAACTTTAATCATGTTATGACAGTTTGATCGATGGGTTTCGGGGTTTAGCTTCCCTTTAAGGCTACACAGATATCCTTTTGTATATAACACCCCCTCCCCCTCCTTTTTTTTCCTTTTGTGTTCGTCTTTCATTTTGTTGAATCAGCTTCCAAGAAAGACAGACGAAGACAAAAAAAAAACAAAACAAAAACACACACACACACACACACACACACACACACACAACACACACACACACACACACACACACACACACACACACACACACACGCACACATATACACAATTGCACAAAAGCGGCAGAGATGAGAAAAAGCTTGCATAGAATCTTGTCGAGATAAACATGCGCTTCTGCACAACATAATCAAAACATGAAAACACCACAGTCTTAGAAGACAAAGCATATTCTTGCAATATTTTGTCTACGTTAAGCAAGGCTGCAGGTGTTCCCCTTCAATAAACGGGCTCGGGATCAGTTAAACATGAGTCTAAAAATGAAAATGAAATCACGACTTTAATTAACCCCAAAGAGAAATTGATTTACAATGTCATACAGTGTTATACATCTCACGCATACAAGCACATAGAACAATACACATCAGACTCTCAAATACATAATATTACAATATGAAATACTTAATAAAGTCTTTGCTGGTTGACAGCGGTGCAGAGCCCCGGTCATCCCAACCCTTAAGCCAGGTACTAATTTACACCTGAGTCGAGTGGGGAAATGGAAGTGAAGTGTCTTTTCAAAAAACACTACCACATAAACGCCCGGCCTGCGACTGAAACACTGAATGAAGGTAAAGGTTAAACATTTCCACAAACGTTACCTACAAACACTGTAATAAACATCCTAAACCATCCTATGTAGTTAAGCGAGCAATTCACACATTTTATACTGCATTGTCAGAATCTAGAAATGCAGTAAATAACAAATATAGCAAATAGTGAGCTATCCATCCTCACGATAGTATCAGCAATGCATATTCCAAGACGGCATGGACATTAAATTTAGCCATCAAGCACATTGACTTGAGACATTTTGATTATGAAATATGTTTAAGTTTTGATCACTTTGATTGTATTATTTTTGACTGATAATTGTTACCTCTAATGAAAAGAAAATGCGCAACCCGATCTTGACAAGACTTTTAGCAAGTTTGCATCTGCCATTATAAACAGTTCTAAATACTTTTCAATGCTAAGGCGGTTATGATGATAATAATAATAATAATAATAATAATAATAATAATAATAATAATAATAATAAGGTAATAGGCTCGTTCAACTCTCTCATGCTATATGTCTTGACTATTCTTCAAAATTGCATAGCTCTACTATGCTATTTTCATGTCTGTTAAATACTGTCCGGTTTTCAGTGAGTCAGCGTCGTGACTGTTGACTGCAACTTACCTCACAGTTAACAGCATGACATATCGGTAAAGGGCAAACCTTGTCCCGTATAACAATGCCACAAAAGTTACTTAATCAAGATATTTAGGTAAGTACACTATTCTCAGAGACCAGCTGCATGCAATAACGTTTATTTATAACGCAGTCTAGGTTGTGACGTCAAGACTGACCGTTTGATGTTTGCTGGGGACAATAAGGTCCTCGGATCAATAGACGTATCAGAATAATAGACAGCGGTTCACTATAGCCTTTACGTTAGCCTGGGATATGTACTCCGGAAGGTCAACGGCTCCTTTCACGCAAATTACTACGTTATTCTATAGCTCAATAGTACCTCCTTAATTTCGTCAAAATAAATAGAGCTATTGATTTAAGACTTCGTTGTCTTAGGGTCAGTCCACATTGACTGCTCAGAGCGAAAAGGGACAAGGTATATAGTTTCTTTGTTCAGAATGCAATTAAACATTGTCTTTGAGGTCATGAGGGGCCCTAAGCCACCTTTTTTTACCTTAATACAAGGGTCACTCGCCATTATACTATTGTGCTTTTGATGATGTAAGCCGTCTAGATGCGGGGGGGAAGGAAAAAAAGTAGAATGCCCAGTGGCTAAGGTTGAATCTCGACTGTAGAAAATGACATCATAATAAGAGGGAACTGTGTAACAACTGTAAAAACGACTTATGTTAAATCATTATTTAAGTAGGCCATAAAATAAACACCATAAAATAAACACCATAAAATAAACACCATAAAATAAACATCGGTGACTTAACGCTCCTCAGTAGGATTATAAAATGTTGCGTTATTAAAATATAAACAAAAACCCCAGATGTTTAAGTTTAGTATTTCTTCAACTGGAATATAATACACAATTATACTACCAGTTTTCTTAATAATATGTTTGTGTTTTTAACCTTTTATTTTTTTGCGGGAGAGGGGGCATTAAAATATTCTGCAGGAGACTTGATTAGTTAAAATCTAAATATTGTGAGAAAGTGAGAAGTAGGCTCTAATAACATTGAGTGCGGTTACCATTATTTTCTTGGGGCAAAAAATGGATACTAATTCACCTTATGGATGATCTCCATGTATGAGCCTTTATGGTAAAAATTCTAAGTTGCCACCTATAAGAAAGAATAGCAAGAAGTTGCTTACCATGGGCTTTACTCCTTTCTTCGGTCACTTCCCAGTTTTTGATATGAAATACAATTTTAAAAAAAAATAAAATGTGTGTTTGTAGTACAATAGGGCTAAGTATAAATACAATAATTTTAATCGTCATGCATGATCACATTTTTTTTTTAATGAAGTGTGAGGGCTGTGCATTTTATATTTAAGACCAGCAGAAGCACATTTGGCAATCATGAGTCAGGCTGATGTGGCTCTGCCCTTCAGAGCGTCGGGAAGTCAAAGGGCCTAAACACTTGTTAGACGGGGGTATCTTTCTCTAAAGATTCTCCGTTGTCTCACTCTCCGAGTAAAAGTCTGTCTTCTCTCTGTCTCTTTCCCTATCTGTTTCTCTCTGTCTCTCTCTTTCTCTCTCCCCCCCCTCTCTCTCTCTCTCTCTCTCTCTCTCTCTCACTGATCCTCGCTGGCTTTCCTGTCTTGACGTCAATTAACGGGACTGAAGAAACGGTTGACTGTTTGATGACCCTACAGTGACATAATAACATTAGGTTTATCGCATAATGTTATCCATCAATCCAGTGTCATTAATACCTCATTAATTAGCTTAGAATAATCCCGGATATGTATAATAATGTTCATAATTCGCCACAGAAAGTAAACTGGTTTTCGATTTTGCTGCGCAGTAGCGACATAATATATCTGTAGTTTACAGTCAACATAATTATGAATTCTCTTTCCACCAACGCCTACACGTCCAAAGAGCGTCACGGATGCAGCGAGACAGATGGTAGTGTATACTTACTAAATATATATACGACAGCAACAGTATTGACTACAGCATACGGGGTCTGCCATAGACGAGCTAAAACGGGAGACATCTGTCACCCTGACTTCGCTTCTACACTTAACTAGGAGGGTCCTCACATGGTGGTAGACATACCCGTAATGGTACCAGGAAATAGAGATGGGGGAAAAGGACATACTTATGATTTGTGAATAAGACTGTTCAGTCATTTAAGCCTGTACCTATTATATATATTAACGTAATAAATCCAAAGCTGTATGGCCAAATGGTTGAGGCGTTAACCTCAAGACCTAATGGTCGTGGGTTCGATTGCCGACCACTGTCATGTTGTAAGTGCCTTGGGAAAGCATTTCATTCACATTTTCCTCAGCCCACCCTATGTAAAATGGGTAACTGGCTATAGGCAGTGGAAGATATTGTCAGAATGCTAGTGATCAGCGTCTGTAAATGGCAGCGACAATGTATGCTCCCGAGGGAGCTGAGAAAGTCCTAGAGTGATTTAGGCCTGCTGGGGTAATTATAGTGTGAAGTCATTTGGGCGGGCACTGTAAACCACGTCATTATTGTCATTAAATTAGAATGGAGTGACCACTCCATCACAAAATTACAGAACTACAGTTTTATATGAGCATACCTCCATAGCCTTTTTTTTTGTTTGTACATTTATAAATTTTATTACAAAAACCCCCCACAAAAACTGAGGCGTAGTAGGTCCAATGACATAACATTTACAGATTGGTAAGCTCTGAATTCTCTTTAAAAGCGTATGATTTACATGATCCTTTCATGTTTGAAAATGCCAAAATAGAAATGAAAAAGGAGCAGTTGTGTTCTGTCTACAGGGTCAAGGGCTAAACGACTAGTCGCGGAGTGATTTGTAGGTACATGTTTTACAGTATTTTGGGCACCACTGGTCTAAGCTATTTTGGGATATGTGGGAGTTCATTAGTCAATCTGCCTGTAAGCTATGGCCTACCATATGTTTTACTGGATTGTTTCTCTCGCCACGCAGATAACACGTGAATCCCACATGATTTAATGAATAGTGAGTAGTTGTAGGAAGGTGTTCCGACCAGCTGTTGCTCTTCTGTTATTGTAATGGTATTTGTAAATATTATCGTTTACATTATGGACCTCCGGAAGTTTGAGCCTAGGCAGACAATTTCCAAAGATTTCCGGTGCTTAGTTTCGGGTTAAGGGTTAGATTAGAGATAGGATTAGGGAAGATTAGGGACCACTGAGATGGTCCCTAGATATTTGAGAGCTTGCGTATTAACAATGGGATCTCTTATCATTGTAAGAATTACATTAATGCATCGGTACTGAATGAGTAGCGTTCAATATGCAGAGGTAATGTAATTCTTAATATGGCAAAAGATCCCATCGTTAATGCCCATGTTCTCAATTATCATTATCATCATCATCATTATTATGGACCTTTCTCATGTATGTCTTCTTTTTTCTAACCTTGTTCCTGGCGCAAAACTAAGTTCAGGGTTGAAGAATCCCTGGTTATTGTTCTTCGATACCTGTAGTGTGGCTTATTTCTTGAAAGTTTAATATACTCAAAACTTAACTTGAGTTACAGAAGCCCTTCAGACTTTTTCTCTATCTCCTCCTCTTATTTTTTTCCCTCTTCATCTCATCAACGTTCTTACTGCAATCCTCTCACTCATCCTTCATAATGAAGGGCACTTGAGTTAAACTGTGAGTGCATGCATAAGGCAAGAAACATGGATTTCAGTTAATTCAGTTCCAAGTGGCAGTCACTAAATATCAAGCAATCTGACTGACCATCGCAATCCGAAACATTTTCACATCACTGAATGACAAACCGGGTTTGTTAAGACCGCTGTTCCGATATGCAATGAAAACCAGATCAGAAATTACAGAGGAGTCCATGGGCTACTTGTCTGTAGTCAAACCCATCTGTTTTCATTTGGTTGAAACAATAGTCTGTCTCACTTCCAGGTTTATACCCATCGATGGACCCTTTGCATAACTGCGGGTTTGTACTAAGTGATACTTGCGGAAGTCAAACTTAGATGTAGCACATCTTGGAAAGTGGGTTTAATGTCGAGGAAGTTCCCAGCGTGCAGCAAGATTCTTGTAGTGGATCCAAACAGTCTTTTTTTCTGGACTGAGCTAGTCTACCCTCCACTGTAGTAAACTTGTAGTTCCGTTTCTGCCATCCATGGTATATATTAAAGGTTACAGACCTGTAATTGGAATTGGACCCTTATTTCCTCTATGGGCTATACTTACATTTTAAGCTGCCCTCTGAACCCAAATTTTAACTTTCACCAAGACCCATATCAGATTGTATCTCATTATGTGGCCCACATTTTTAGACTTACCCAACCCTAGCAAACCCTTTGAAATTTTAAGCTTGGTTACTACAGTGTNATTTTAATATACTCAAAACTTAACTTGAGTTACAGAAGCCCTTCAGACTTTTTCTCTATCTCCTCCTCTTATTTTTTTCCCTCTTCATCTCATCAACGTTCTTACTGCAATCCTCTCACTCATCCTTCATAGTGAATGGCACTTGAGTTAAATTGTGAATGCATGCATAAGGCAAGAAACATGGATTTCAGTAAATTCAGTTCCAAGTTGGCAGTCACTAAATATCAAGCAATCTGACTGACCATCGCGATCCGAAACATTTTCACATCACTGAATGACAAACCGGGTTTGTTAAGACCGCTGCTTCAGATATGCAATGAAAACCAGATTAGATATTATAGACAGGGCCGTCTTACCCGCAGGGCACTATGGGCAGTAGCCCAGGGCCCCGGGCTCTGGGGGGCCCCGGGTGTGAATTTTTTCAGACACATGGTAGGCCTATAGACTTAACCTTTTACTTTGTATCAAGAAGGTTAGGGGCCCCGTGGGGCCTGAGTGCCCAGGGCCCCCGAAATACTTAAGACGGCCCTGATTATAGAGGAGTCCATGGGCTACTTGTCTGTAGTCAAACCCATCTGTTTTCATTTGGCTGAAACAATAGTCTGTCTCACTTCCAGGTTTATACCCATCGATGGACCCTTTGCATAACTGCGGGTTTGTACTAAGTGATAATTGCGGAAGTCAGACTTAGATGTAGCACATCTTGTCGAGGAAGTTCCCAGCGTGCAGCAAGATTCTTGTAGTGGATCCAAATAGTCTTTTTTTCTGGACTGAGCTAGTCTACCGTCCACTGTAGTAAACTTGTAGTTCCGTTTCTCCAACTATGGTATATAATAAAGGTTACAGACCTGTACTGGAATTGGACCCTTATTTCCTCTATGGGCTATATTAACATTTTAAGCTGCCCTCTGAACCAAAATTTTAGCTTTCACCCAGACCATTACCAGATTGAAGCTCATTATTTGGCCCAAATTTTAAGACTGACCCAACCCAGCAAGCCCATTGAAATTTTGAGCTTGGTTGTTATTTGTAAACAGAGCCTACATTTTTCACTGGTCAACGCCAAACCCCTCCTCTTCCGCATGAGCACACCCTTGACCTGACAGTTCTAGTCCAAGGCTAAATAGTGCCTGACAAAATAAAGTAAAATGGACACAGTTTCCCATGATACCCAAATTTTCCCCCTGGAGCCCNCCTGGAGCCCGTATTACTGGAAGCAGGGCATGCCCAAAGAGGGAAAAGGGGAGATGAAATATAAGCCCTATGTAGTAGGACCCAATAATGAAAGTACAATTACAGGCCCGTAACCTATATGTTAGTGGGATTGGTCGGAACACCTGTGGTGCTTAATGTCAAAATTAATGATTGATATAGAGGGTTCCTGTTACAGATCTGGACAGTTTATTTTCCAACCAAACACTGAATAACTATTAAGACCTCACAAGAATGTTAACTCAGCTGCGGTGTCAGAGGATACTGATACTGAGTGAGTGAGTGAGTGAGTGAGTGAGTGAGTGAGTGTGAGTGAGTGAGTGAGTGAGTGAGTGAGTGAGTGAGTGAGTGAGTGAGTTGTGAATGAGTGAGTGGGCGGGTGGGTGAGTGAGTGAGAGTGAGTGAATGAGTTGTGAATGAGTGAGTTGTGAGTGAATGAGTGGGTGAGTGAGTGAGTGAGTGAGTGAGTGAGTGAGTGAGTGAGTGAGTGAGTGTGAGTGAGTGAGAAAGTGAGTGAGTGAGTGAGTGAGTGATTTTGTCATTGATTGATTGATTGTTTGATTGATTCATTGATTCATTGATTCATTGATTGATTGATTGATTGATTGATTGATTCATTCATTCATTCATTAAACTAGCTATGAACTTTAGTGTAAATGTATAAAAATAGGCGTAGGAACGAAGAAGCAGAGACAAAAATAGACAAGTAAAAGTCAAGGCTGTCATTTGATAGCCCGGGCTGTCACATAACCATCAGAATCTGGCTTCCGTTTCTGAATTCGGAAGGCCAGATCGCAGGATGAACGACCGTCCTGGTGTGTCAAGGACAGAACCTTAAGCTTAACAAGATTAATCATAAAAAAAAAATCACGTAGAAATTCATATTTCATAATGTTATCCATTGTCACGTATTGCTCGTCAGTGACACCCGGCATGATCGTTAGTCTGTTGAGGTTTTGGGGTACCAAGAACAAAAACGTCGAGGACAGATTAATAAACAGTTGTCACTGGGCAGTGGAAATTTTTCCAGGACAACGGTGGCGAGGG
>JAWQUT010000132.1:799047-828175 GCA_033807755.1 Ellobium chinense | reverse complement strand
CACACACACACACACACACACACACACACACACATATGCACACTCGGTCGGTGAATAACCTTACAGAGAGCCTCTACACAACATCGCACGAGTTTTTTTGTTATTTTTATTATGTCGTCCTTAAAAGGTCATTGTCTGCAAGGAAAGTCTCATGATAAGACTATTATATTATCATCATTTTTGTTAGGAAGTTGATGCTGGTTGTAACTAAACCTCATTTTGTCTACAAAAAAAATTTGTATCCGATATCTCCAAAGATCATTTTTGTGTAACACAACCCTTTACTAGACACAAACTTCCTTTTCTTTTTTTCTTATTACAGGCGATGACACTTTAGAATCTGTGTTGCTTCGGGACAGGTCTCAAGTGTCATGGAACGGCAGAATGTCAGAGTATCACAAAATGCCGCTTTACTTAACTGCTTTACAAATATCGATTATATAATTTCTTTAACTGTTAAAAGATCTTTACTATTATGCACTGTATATAATTGTATTGTAAGGTGTCATCTTGTTCAAATAAAACACAACAGTATTCAAATGTCAGTGACTTTAAAGACGAAGCTGAGATAATATTTTACTCAGCAACTTTAGATTTATGTGATCTTTTGGAACCATAAGCTAACAATGACAGTCATAAAATGTCACAACGCTTAACGGTCGTTTCATATATCTAAATGGTGTACATGGGCGGCTCAATTACGGTTTATGTTGTGGGTTTTTGGGGTTTTTTTTGGGGGGNGGTTGGGGGGGGGGGGGGGGGGGAGGGAGGAGATTTGATATTACTTTCTCCCCCAATTTTCACAAAATCTTCTAAAAAAAAGAAAAATTAGGCTCAAGACTTTTCCTTCTCGCTCGCTCGTATTAATAAATATATCCAAATCTAGGGAGTATTGGTTGGAGGAAATCTACGGTGCGGTTTGGGATTGAATATTTCAAGAGGTTTTTTATCGAAATTTGGATACTAATGTCCTCCAGCTTGGAATAGTATACCGAACGTTTCAGAGAAAGCGGCCTCTAGTGACTTCTACATACAAAAAGGACCCCGCTCTGTTCTCTGACTTGTCAAGGGGAAGCAATTGCGAAGTGTAAAACCGAACAATGGTAATAGATGAAGAACCCCATTTCATTCGCCTACTCTAGATGTTTGTGTGTTATCGGCAGAAAACACTTTGTATTGCAAGGTTTTTGGATAAGCTTGCCTTGCAGTATAGACCTGTGGCCGTATGCATAATCCTAACGTTAGTTAAGGCAATGCGGTAACCACGGGAAACTCGCCAAACATTGGCAATGTTCACTGTAGCTAAGGCAATACGTTAATTAGCGTATGGATTATGCATAATGGCCACTGAGCTTCAACTCTTCCAAAACAACAGGCTGATTGAGGGTGCCTGCCATTTTGCTCTGAGGTCAGTAAGAGGACAACAAACTTGTGATGTCAGTTTCTCCATTTTGTCAGAGGAGTAGATTGGGAGAGTGAAAAGACTCTAGCAGGCCTCAATATAGTTACGTCATTCTATTGGTGGCTAAATCCCATTAATAATCGCAACTTCCGGATAATCGCAATTAATTTTGTCCGCATAGCAACATGTTACAGTTATTTTTGTGTGAAAGTCACCGTGTGATCGCAACTCTCTTTAAACGCAGAGTTCACTGCCTGATTACCAGGATTAACATGGTGCGGGTCCTACGGCAACAAATGCCACGGGGGCCCGACTATGACGGAAAAATGATACGGATCTTTGGGTGTTTGAGGGGTGGATGGTCCTGGGGGTGGGGGTGTTCTNGTGTTCTGGGGGTGGGGGTGTATTTGCAGCATCTATATCATGGTAAATCACACCCTATGTAAGAATGCCTGTATTTGTGCAGTAGGATAATTTATGATTCTTTGTACGATTCTCCCCAGTCCTCCCCCTCCCCCTCCCCCATCTTATCTTTTCTTACTCTGAGGTTTATCTTATGCAATAATTTCTCTGCCCATGACCGCATGCCTTTTTTAAAACCACAGTCTAAAGCAATGACGCAGCAAAAGACCTTGAACAAACAATCACACAATGACATAAAAAAAACCAACATTCTTTCTTGAAAACATGTTTTAATGGGTTTCTTCACTGCATGCTTGAAAAACCTTCCAAGGAGTTTTATTTCATTCGTGCATTTTTTAATGCTTGAACAGGATCCTAAGAATTATGGAACACAGACATGAGATAGCTCGTGCCTGTCTCTGTGTTGCAAAAAATGGTTAGCATTTTGAGATTGTGATTAGGACTCTCTTGTATTGTCCATAAGCCTTAACGTATGAGGCCAAACAATCCTATATATTATTCCTTTTCGTTTCAAGTGGGTGTTAAAATTACAGGCTATTATTTCTTGACAATGTCAAGGAGACAAGTATGCACGCACGCACACACACACACACACACACACACACACACACACACACACACACACACACACACACACACACACACACACACACACACACACACACACAAACACACATACACTCAAACACACACACATACACTCAAACACACACACATACACAAACACACACACACACACACACACACACACACACATTGTTTGATATTTTCCTTAATTAAGAAAATGGAACCAAGAATAAAGAATAGTAGAGCATGGCAATTGTTCCCAACTGTTCCATATCTTTTTTTTTGTGGAATTAACATTTTTTCCTGAATTTCACCGCATTTGTTTGTGGTTTCAGAGTATACGATATTGTTCAAAAGACAGGCTTTATATGTCCTCCTAGTATTAACTCCGATAGTTTTGAATTTTGGTCCTATTAGTTCTTTGCAAACTTAATATCGGTGTGCACAGCATAATACTATTCTATATCACATCTGTATATTATGCCCTTTTATTTAATTTGTGAAATGAGACATTTATGTGATGGAATCTGTAAAATCTGTAATGAATTAGCATGCAGGTTGCCTTCATTGCTTACACTAATTCTAAGTGTTCTGAATCTGTATAGATTGTACTACGTAAAATGTAACGTGTCATGATGGTTTATAATATGTTTATGTCCCGTCAATGTATCGTCCACCTATGTACCACTGTTGTGGTCTGGGTTTATGTTAAAAAAATTTGTTAAAATTGTTAAACTTGTTAGTACCACTGCTGAGATATAAAGACTGCAGAATGGTCTTCACAACAGTAAAACACGTTATGCCCTATTATAATCATACTTTGCATTTTTCTTAAACATGGTGACTCGACGTATACGGAAGTCCTGAAGGGCAAATCTTTGACTTTCAAAATTCAACCGTCAAGTGCTCTTGTGTCAAGCTTAGGTGAAATCGAGAACAGCTTTATTATGTTTGTGCAAAAACTGAACATTCTTTTACATAGCCTTGGAAAGACTTTGTGTAGTGTCAATGCGCTCTCTCTCTCTCTCTCTCTCTCTCTCTCTCTCTCTCTCTCTCTCTCTATCTCTCTCTCTCGCTCTCTCTCTCTCTCTTTGGTATTTCGCACCTTTAGTGACACGTAGGAACTATGAACCGGATCTTTGGTTGTTTAGCTCAGTGTCTCAAGGTCTTATGCATTGTTGATTCTGTTGGGTTTTGAGATGAAACCCATCCCACCCACAGGTGTAAACTGGACTGAAAGAAGAGGAAGAGGCACTTTCATTTTCAAAACTGCTTCCTTTCCCACTGCTGACCTCTCGAGCTGTGATAGACGCACTCCTTTTAATCTGAGCCTTGATTTAACGTTATATTCCAAGCCCTTACGTCCTGTTTGATTCTACACACTGCAGTGAAACCCAACTCATTTATAGGCATAACCTGGACTGAAAGACAAGAAAGAAGCAGTTTCATTTCCAAAACTGCTCCTTTTGCTCTTGTTGCTTGTCGTGCATTGATAGACTCATCTGAATCTGATCTTTGCTTTGGTACCATTTTCCAAGGTCGTAAGAGCCGTCACGTTCTATTATCTTCTGGTTACAGACTTCTAATTGGCTGAAAATAACATGCTGTTACTTGCCTTAAGAAGACAGTTAAAAAATCTGTCCTTTGGACAGATTGTGGAGAATGGGCCCTAGATTTGTGAACCTACCTGCGAATTATTTTACATTCTCTCCTGATTTTGTAAATTAAACCTGAAGTTTGGATCATTCGCTTCGGTTTCGGTGTGGCCTTCTCTGTGGAGCACTTGTCGTTAGGGAAACTGGTCAGCTTGTTTACACCTTTCGGTGTATCGGTTCGCAACTCGAACTGCAAGATCTATATTTTGAACATCATTTTTAATAAGCTTATTGAATTCTGCAAATAATTAAAGACGATTTGGAGATTGTGGAATTTCTTGTAAGTGACAGTAGAGAAAACAGTTTATTGGCTCACACAGGGAAACTGGATTAGGCTTCTGTAACCTTCTACTGCATCCTGGTTAAATAAAAACAACTCATTCAAATAATGTGGCCTAAGCTGTAAAAAGAGGCAAAGGTCTTTCAGTTTCAAAATTTTTTCCCACTGCTGCCTTTTCGTGCTTTGACAGACTCTGAATCTGATTCTTGATTTGGCATCACGCCCCAAAACCGTATCCGCCGCTGAGTCCTGTTGACTTCAGCAAATTGCAATGAAACACATTTCATTTATTGGCGTAACCTGGATTGAAGGAAGGGGAAGAGGTAGTTTCATTTCTGAAACTGCACCCTTTTCTTTTGCTGTCTTGTCATGCACTGATAGACTCTTTTGAAGCTGATCCTTTGCTTGGCACCATGTTCCAAATATGTACCATCGCGTCCTGTTGAGTTCTGCACGATGCAGTAAAACCCAGCTCGTCTATTGGCGTGGCCTGAGATGATGAAGACGAAGAAGAAGAAGAGGAAGAAGAAGAGGAGTTTTCATTTCTAAAGCTCTTATTTTCCCTTCTGCTGCCTTTTCATGCGTTGATTGACTCCTCAGAACCTCATCCTAGAGCTGGCACCATAGTGCAAGGGATTTACCACACTCGCATTAAAAACAGAAATCTCATTTAAATCTGTGGACTGTAAGAAGAGGCAGGGTTGGCGTCTGGTTTGTGTGTCGTACTCAGAAACTGAAGACTTTCAGGTCTAAGGTTTGTGTGTTTGATTCGCGAGCTGGGCGGTTTACATCATTGTAGTGTTCTCCAGAAAGACACTTCACCTCCATTTTCCCACTTGACCCAGGTGTAAATGAGTACCCGACTTTAGAGCTGGGGGGATCAGGGCGCTGCACCGCTGGTGACCAGCAATGACTTTATTATGTATTTCATTTGTAATAATTATGTATTTACATGTATGATGTGTATTGTTCTATATGTTTGTATAATGAATGAGATGTATAGCATTGCATGGCATTGTAAACCAATTTCCCTAAGGGGGTAAATAAAGTCGTATTTTCGTTTTTCATTTCATTTTTTCAACGACACTGTTCCTTTTCTCTAACCAGTTGCCTTTTCATACAGAACCACACAACGCATTCAAATCACAGTGACCTGAACTTCCCAGGCACTGTGGACACAGCATTGATCTCACAATGCTAAGCTTCTACCAAATACACACATTAATATCCTTCAAACTTCAGGGTTTACTGGGGCGCAACAGAACATTAACCTCTTTTTACCTCTCTGCACTCACTTACGTATGTATGTATATTATTTAGTATCTCTGTATGTAATATAAAAAGCACAAAATGTTCGTGTTAAGGTATATGGTCGTATACCATTTCTTAATGACGCAAGTGGGATATGTAATCTTACGTGACGACACGAACAGGATTGGGCAAGTTCACCATAAAGTCAGTTCAGGTCTAGTTCAATTCACTGAGGGAAAAGTAAGTCTTTAGATCACGTTTAGCTCAGTTTCATGAAAATTGATGAGTTTCCGGATCAGATCAGTTCCTGTTTTTTTTTTTTTATGTTTGCATTCGGTTCTGATTTTCTAGGTAAATGTGAACTGATCTTAAATTTAGGTAGAAAATTAAAGTTAAGATCTAGAGACTAAAATAACTACAGTTCATATTCAGATCCGTTTATCCAAAATAGCTATTAAGCTCAGATCAAGCTTAAGTTCACTAGCTGCGTTATTTATGATCTCAGTTCTGCCCAACCCTGCACACGGACGATCCATTGTGTTATGTTGCTAAGGAAAATACCCGTTTCAAGTTTGTCCAGCTTTGGAACTTTCTGTAATGAAATTCTGTAAACCTCTGGCATTATCTCCTTGACGTACAAAGATACTTCCAATGTCTCTTAATGTCCAGAGGTCTACCCTGCTATCTACTTGGCAAGACTTTTACTCATTTTGTTTGAACGGATTTAATTCAATTTATTTATTCGAACCGAGGTTACTTGGTAACATGGATGGTCAAACATAGATAACGCATGGCAAATACATAGACAAAACAACATGACTGCATATATATGAAATAGAGAAAAGGAAAATTAGGAACAAAACGTGACAAAGCAATATTCTCCAGGTTTAGACGTTGATAACATTGGGTATGATAAGGGAAGAAATGGTGTGCAATAATATACTAGAAACTTCAGGAATTCAGTACGATCCTACAAAGACTGGTAAGATTTAAAAAGATGTGTTTGTTTTGGCTGGAGAAGAGTTTATGGGCTTTTGGATTTGATGCCCCATTGTTCCCTCCCCACCCCGTCACCCCAATGAGGAGATTCTTTTCATAAAAAAAAAAAATATAAAATCAGACATAACACAAAATAGTGCCAACTGTTTGTACACAGTCTAGCGCCCATTCCCCCTCACCGGCCTCGGGTTTAGATATTAGAGAGACATAACATCATAATCATTTTATCTTATCATGATTATAAAGCAAAAGCAACTTTTATTTTGAATTCATATTAAAATTTGGCAAAGACGAAGCCATTTTTCATAATATCTGGGAAATCCAGGGATGCAATATCTGATGTGCGTCATAATATGAAACCTGATACCTTCCAACAGCAAAAAGCTAATTTTCCAGTGACTGCTCCAGGCCATAATTATTTGCTGTTCTCATTCGTTACAAAGTCCTCTGTTACATGAAAGATGATTCCTAATAGGAACATGTGTTCTTCTTTCTTTTTGAAGAACTGTACAATAAATTTGTCTCCCTCACTCACTTGTATTTCCACACATCTTCAAATCGTGTGCCTATTGATCCGTGAAGATATCTAGAAACGTGTCTGGGGTTTTTAAAAACAAAAATTAAAATATCATCGTCCAGCAGCTGAGAAGAGCTTATCTAGCGTTTCGGAGAATGGGGCTTTTACATGCCAAAAAGATGCCATTTCAGTATCAGTCGCCTTGTATCTACCATCTCCATGTTCGTATACTCATTGATACCTTTATACCAGCCCACTGGGTCTGCCATCAGCATTGATGTAAGCTGTTGGGAAATGTGTCACTGTCACGAGTACACACTAGGCTTACACGTGGGAATTATGGAACAGTATTCAGGCAGTAGGTTTTTAAAAAAGATTTTAAGTGCTATGAAGTTAGTATCCCTGTGGTGTAGTGATGCCACGTTCGATTTGCAGTCTGAGAGAGTTCGATCCCCGCTAGGGACAGGAAATATACCATAGTTCGGGTTTTCGGACTTTCTTCACAAAACTGATCTATCACAGCTGCAGTATGGTAAAATCCCCAGTGGTACACTTTCTAGATGATATCATCACAGGCTCACATTCCTCTCACATTCATGATTATGGTCTAGAATAACATGCCTTAGGCTGACCATCCGGTTATATTGGTATTTAGCTCTGCCTTTTCCAGAATTAGGTAAGATTTCTTGTTTTTNGAGGAGCGGCATCAAGGCACACATCATTTGCATAATGGAGATTCAGCATCCTTCAATCAGTTACGCCTCCTCCAACCGGATGGAAGCAGACGAGCCATTGTCCTTGTAGATGGATACATATCAACACATGTCAAGCTTACTGAAGGGTAACTATCGTCTTGTCAAGTGTCAAGATCTGTTCGATTGTCCAAGGTGAAGGGCAAGTTTTCATCCTCTAAACAGTCACGTTTCAGAACGTGCTTGCATCCTTCTGGGTCTGGTGTACGTGGCACTGTTTACGTCGTCACGCGTCAGTGCGTACCAAGCAAAACAACGGGATTTACCTTAGACGTTTTGTCATTTGTAATCCTTCGCATCATTATGTCATTGGGAGTGCAAATAGGATAAACCCTAAAGAATCAGAGCTTGAAATGTGAAGAGTCTTAAGCTGGGATAAGGAACGACGTGGCAGCCTGTAAGACACTGTCTAGAGGTCTATTACCATTCTAGTGACTGGGCTTACAAAGTTAGGGAAGAAACGAGAAGGAATATACAGGCTTTGTCCGGAACGCTTCAGATCTGATACGGTTAAAGATGCACTGAATATAACTCAGCAAGCCTAACATCAATGTATTTACTGTTTACCCCATTTTTAGCTGTATTTTGACTGTCAGATATCTGAAGCCTTGGTGTTAAATTTCGGTCTATCTCTCTTGGGATTTGACTTAAAAGATTGAACTTGAAAATGTAAAATGGTGTAGTAGTTGCCAGTATGAATACAAACGAGATTTGGGACCATGCCTGTGTTAGTCTTGTCTCTGCAATTTACTAAATGGGAAGCCACACCTTACCTTGCTTTCTGTGGGTAATTCTTAACAAAGGGTACACTCTTGGTTGGTGCGCGACAGTCACAGTAAAAATGGGTACACACCTACTAGAGGTTTCTTAGAAATGTGCATTTTGTACAAAATCGGAAGGTAATGCCCGGCGGTTGCCATTTATAGTTATATTTATTAGTGAAACATCTTATCAACTGCCTTGTGTTGGAGGAGAAAAAATTTAACGGTGGTCTGTATGCTAATGAATAAAGCAAAGATATAAGAATAACAAATACTATTCGCAGTTAAGTGCATTTATCCCTATCTCTTCCGCATTAGTCGCAGCCATCTTGACTTGCCTGAAGATTGCTACTTCCTTTGCTGAGGAAGGGGTGTGGCTTCCTATTTTCAACTTGCAGGAACCAAATAAACGTAACTCATGTCAATCCCCTTTTAGAGCGTATTGCAGCAAAGACGTCGCTTTGAAAGAGACGTCAAAGGTCGAAGCTCTGAGATCTTTCCAGAGCCTATGAATTGGTGCGCAAAGGCGACGTCTTGTCTCCTTAAAATTGTGGCGTGCACATTTGCAAAGACGTTTGCGTTATCGTTGTTGAGCACATGTTATGTGCATATGTGGTGAATACCCCAACACAAGGAATCTCAGTTCCGTCTTAAATCAAACATATTTCTTTATCTATTTTATTTTTACGGCCTGTGGTAAAAGCTGTCAATAAATTTCTATTGATTTTCATATCGGAATGTATCCTTGTACAAATATGAAATATGCGTTGAACAGATTGCTTGTATTGTTTCTCTGGGTCGAACTTTTCGAACTTTCTTTAGTTCGTTGGGTTTTTTTTTTACCAACCAGGTCACCTAGTTCTGTTGAGTGTATCTGATCAGGAAAGGGCCAGGCGCCTACGGCCTGTTTTAATGTAAATATCTGGGAGCAAAATTATATTATGTCATTTTCTCTGTATAATTATCTCCTTGTGGTTCGTGTGTTGTTTCCCTGTCTTGATGTCTGTCTGTTTGTCGGTCCTTCTGATAGCCCGTCTATTTTTCTGTTTCTCTATTTGACTGGACGATTAACTGTGGCTTCCAAGTTGAATTAAAAATCAGGTTGTCATTTCTCTGTTCTCTCTCTCTTCCTATCTCTTTCTCTCTCTCACTCTCTCTGTGTCTTTTTCTCTCTGTTTAGTCTCTCTCTCTCTCCATCTCTGTCTCTCTCTCTCTCTATTTCCCATTCAGAATTCTTTGGTATATATTTTGCATTTATTTGTGCTGCATACACCAACATTCGATCGTCGAGTAACCGAACATTAAATACGTCGTATGCATGCGTCTTACATAATTTCTATCTGGGTTTTTTTCCCTTTCAGAATTACACATCTGCCTTTAGAATATTTACTCCATTTAGAAAGCATCCACATTCCCAGACATTTCCCACAATCAACACATCAGGCTCTGTCTAGCCGGCGAAGGAAACATGTCCACATTGCTTTGACTACTTGAAGCAATATTTAGCCTTTCTCCCTCTTGCATCCAAACTTGAACAATGTAAACAAACAAGCAAACTAACTTACAAATAAACAAACAAACAAAATAGCTGCAGTTACATTATGTATCTTGTTCTGAAATTAGCCTAATTTTTAAACGAAAAGATTACTATGACTTCATCAAATGCGGTCAACAGTGTCTTATGGTAAGCCCTTCCCCTTCTGAAGTTTGTTGAGGAGTGAGATATACAACTCTGTTTATTTAGCCGACAGTCAGGATACCGATGTGTTACTATAAAGGAGCATTGTGATATAAATTATAGTGGATCTGCAAGAACCAGAACTAAAGAAAGAGAGAGGAAGGTAGGGGGGAAGAGAAGATTACATAGCACTTTAGGTTAAGATTTAGCCATGATGACGTGAAATGTTGGTCTGGAGCAAACCCGAAGGAGCGCAAGGACATGGTCATTCAAGAAGTCAGAGATACAGAGGATGAGACACGAGTCCAGTAAGCAGTGCAACAGGTCCAGCAAGGACAATGGACGACTTGTAAGACATGCAAAGATCTCTGACTTGGGATGACATATAATGGTCCATGGCACCATTGTGACTAAGCTTCATCATCAGGTCAGTGTTCGGCCTCTTACCCACTAGCGCAAACCTGAAGAAATGGGGAAAGACCACAAATGCTAGTTGCCCACTCTGCAATGGAGAGCAAACCCTGATGCATGTGATAGCGTGCAAAGTGGCACGGGCACAAGGACGGTACGCATGAATATTTATGTATTATAAATGCATGTAATAAAGAAATAGAACATTAAATAGGGAGGGTACTTTTCAGATATCGAAAGAAATCAATTAATTAAACTCGATGTGGTGTCAAGCCACCAAGGAATCTCTGCCCTCAAAAAAGAAAGAAGGCATAGAGGTCGCAAAGAATCCATGTGCGGATTTGTTGGCACCGCCCACCAGTGTCGATTTTCTAGGTCAGTGAGACTGAAAATGCGTAAATATTATGAAGTTTAAACTAGAGCGCCAACGATTATCACCCTTGCATGTCATGTCTCAAGTCCCAGTCTTTGTTGGGAGTTGAAAACGTAACTCATTTACCATGTTCAATCGCAGTTCGCGAGTGGTCATTATCTCTCTTGGGCGTCCATTCTACAGCTGTGTATAAATATGGTTTGCGTACTAGGTCTTTTTAATGTTGGGAAAGTAATGTTGGGAAAGAAAACAGAGAATAAAAACACAATGTGTGGGTATGTCTAGCAAGCTGACGTCAGGATTACACTATATTGTTACATCCACGAGTTAAACCGTCACTACATTGTCCTCCCTCTTCCCTGTTATTGTTATTGTTAATATTGTTATTGACAATTGACACTTATGACGCAGCGCTACTTTCGTCAACTCACTACAAAAATGTCAAGAAAAGAATAGTGACGTAGTACACTGTTGGATCTAGATATCGCATGCCTCAACACATTCATTTACCACAACTGTAGAGCTTCAGGCCTCTACTGTTTTGAAGATCTTCCTGAAAGGCTAATGCAGTGCAGGCGCACTAGAAATGATGGTAACCAGTTTGGTTATCTTTTGCGTTGTGGAGAGCAAGAATTACAAAACCTCACGATCACAGACAAATTAGAGATCTCAATACTGACAAATAGCTCAAAGGTTTCTATATAAGCACTTAGCATTGTTTCTCTTTAAAACTATATTCTGTTGATTTAAATGCCCTTTAATAGTCGGTCTGTTATATCCGTTTCTTGTCTATAATGCACTGCATTGTAAGAAATGACACGATGACAGGGTATTCAGAAATGCTGACTCCATTATAGAACCTTTTTTCAAATTGTTAGTGCAGAAGCACCTACATGAAATGTTTCTACTCCGCTGAGATAATGATCTGGGTGTGTCAGAAAGTAGTGTACATTTATTGTATGACAGGCATTTTTCCCCCTCTAAAGACCCATTGTGGTATCGAGACTCCTAAGCTTCCTATCTTAAATTAATTTTATCTCAGTGTGAGAGATCTGTTCACACAAAGAGATTTATATTTACTTCAAACATTTTCAACTTTATAAATTTTTGGGCCGCCTCTGGGTCCAGGCGTTTCCGAACCATTCAGTCACATTTTTCAGTGTGAAAGTACTTGTACTGTAATTCTGCCTTAAAAAAATCATGAACTTAATAAAAAATGTAGGAAGGCCAGGAAATTCAGGGATGGGCAAACCTCCGTAAATACGCTCCCCCTCTGATTTATCTGTTCTGCGAAGCCCTTTGTTCCATTTACAAACCTCTTTCAGCGAAATCCATATTTTTGAGAAGACATAATATTCCAGCGAGTAAACTGATGTCTGTTTCCCATTTTACATAAATGTATTCCTTGAAGCCGTATCCCTGAGTGCAACGCATGTGAAAATAGAGTAACAGGAAACCTAATGTTGAATTAGCCAAAAAAAGGGATAGTTCCTTTATAAATCAAAACTGCAGCTATGAGGGCTGTATACATCATCGTTACTTAAGTTAGTGCGCTAACCAGGGGAATTTCCCAAAACCATTAATAGTGATCACGCAGAACTTTAAGCAAGTATAGATTATGCAAAAGGGCACACATTTGTAATCATATCGGTGCTTCTTCTTCTTCCTAAAGAATCACTGCGAAGAATCGCCGAAGAGTCATTCCCCACCAGCAATAAAGCCTCCTCTTTCACACAGCACCCTATGGCATATGAACATCGGGGTCTGGCTCAGCGTAGTGCCATATCATGGCACGTAACGCATGCCACAGTTCTAAGGACATAAAATTATTTGGTCCACTGGTTCTACACATTAAGGCTGGAAGTCCAAGAACTGGAGCCGAATTTTTTAAAAAGCTTAATCAGGTCAATGATCTTAGATTGGAACTTTTCTAGATCAGTGTTTTCAGATATCTTGGACGTACGAGTACATGCCATGGATACATCATAATACTGCTTGACCTGGCAACCACTTACGTCGTTTACTCGAACTTAGCAAATACAATGGGTTTTTGTAAAACTCTTGTTCTGAGTCTCCTAATTTCCATAGTAATTTCTCCCTCGTTCTCTGCTAATTTCCTTAGTAAAATAGTCGAAGTCCCCTATTAATGTCCTTCTTAAAGTGTCCAAATTCCGTTACTAACTTCCGTAGTGAAGACTTCTTCTAATTTCCTTAGCGAAGTGTCCTAAGTCCTCTGATTTCTATGTTGAACTGGGATTTGAAATCGTGAGGCGCTACCATGAAGCATTGGAGAACTTTTAGTTTAAAGTTCGGATCTCTTTCTAACCTTTATGGCGGAGCATCTGTACTCATAATATATGTGTGACATTTCCTGGAGTTACAATCATTAAATTAATTTGTCGTTAAATTCGCATCTATGTTTACGTCGTAAAGGGGGAATATGGTCGTAACATCAGAAACTGACGTGTAAAACCGTATGCTCACACTTATGACTGTCATAAAGACCCAGAGGAGATTCTAACATCAAAATAAAAGCCTTTTATTAAGCTGAACCCGATCCACCTGGAAGAACTCCGACGCCGTAGACATCCAGGTAGTGCCTCATAGCTCGAAGCTGTCACTGAATGTTATTACAAGTATTAATAACCTGTGCGGGTTATTCCAAGGTCGTCAGTGAAAGGATACTGCACTGGCTGCATAGTCATGCGCACTTCTGACTGCCTTTTTGACACTTGTGTCATTGAGGATGTGTGTCAACTTTTATTGCCTCTGTCATATTGCATCATATACTTTTTTGTAGACACTTTTTCTATATGAATAGCCCAGGGTGAATGTTCTTAACCTTTTGCTCCCAAAGGTTCAGCAAATTCTATCATCTTTTGTTAATCTTTGAAACAAGTCTAAAGCGGCTAATCTGAACGGAGACAAAAAATTGCTCTCTAAATTGCGCTTAAGACCACACAGTGTCAACTGTCGAATACTGTCTTTTGTTGGCTTGAACAGGTTTTTGTTAGTCCTTGTAGCAATCCTGAAGCAGCCAGTCTGAGAAGAGGGCAAAGACCGACCTCTTCATTGCACTCTAGTCTATACAGAATCAGATAGCGTCTTGCTAGCTTTGATGGGTTTTGATGCTTCCTACCGCTGAATAAAGAGCAGTCAAAGACGAATTAACATGTTGAGGGGTTCTTGGGCAATAACTTAATGCCGCATTCCCCTGTGTGAAGGAAAAATGGCATAGGACCATTGAAAGGCTTGGGATTCTGGGGGAATATCATTCCATCTGCTCCATGGTCAATCCTTAGCTGTGGGTAGTGTCTTTCAAACAAACAAACAACCAAACAAACAAACAACTAACCAAACAAACAAACAAACAAATAAACAAACACACAAACAAACAAACAAACAAACAAACAAACAAACAAAAGAGGCACAGTACATGTTATCAGAAGTACGACTAAAGATATAGAAATATTCAAGTAAAATTTGGATGGCTTGCACTCCATTGCTGGCTTTCATGTCTTGTTTGAATTTGTAGCTTTTTTGCCCTGCGAAGACCTTTATNGGGGAATATCATTCCATCTGCTCCATGGTCAATCCTTACCTGTGGGTAGTGTCTTTCAAACAAACAAACAACCAAACAAACAAACAACCAACCAACCAACCAACCAACCAACCAACCAAACAAACAAACAAACAAACAAACAAACAAACAAACAAACAAACAAACAAACAAACAAAAGAGGCGCAGTACATGTTATGAGAAGTACGACTAAAGATATAGAAATATTCAAGTAAAATTTGGATGGCTTGCACCCCATTGCTGGCTTTCATGTCTTGTTTGAATTTGTAGCTTGTTTTGCCCTGCGAAGGCCTTTATTAGACAATTTCGTTCCAAATCTATTTGTAATGTGGTGTCATCATCCGGCCATATCATTCTTATTGTCTAGTTTATTAAACTTCTTAAGAAGGAGTTATTCTATTCTTTACTCCCTGCCTGTCAACCCCCCCCCCCCCCCCCCCCNAGCCCCGCTATTTAGACTGTGGCAAACAATATGTTACAGAAAATACTGACCCACTCGCCCCTTCGGGCATCACAAACCTTATGCCATGAATGCATAGTATTTCATTTCGTCATTTATTATAAATAATCTATGTGCTGTAACTTAATTCCTTAGAAAAGTATTCGAACAAGACGACACTCCCATCCAGAATATAAATACCGCAAAATGCCAGTCAACCAGTGGTGTTGAACATACGTACGTGACATATCATGAAGGTAGTCTAACATTTTGCTCCACCTTTTTAAGGGTCATTAATAAAGATCAAGAAAAGGGCAAGGCGAGGTTATGTTTACTGAACTTAAGGTCGAAAATGAACGGCAGATCCTTTTGACTGCTTAAAATAGCCAGGGAGATCTAAGTATGAATATTTCCTCCAAGAAGCCGTATCACCGTGTTAGTAACTAACGCTCATAGTCCAAAGAGTGTATTGAATGTCACTTAAAGACTTGTCTCATCAGGTGCAGCTAAAAAGTTCTCGTTCTGAATTTTCTAGCCTCTGGCTTAAACCCATCCTCAGAGGCACAGGGACAGTATCTTAGACTGAGACATGGTTGCCTGCTAGCTGGCAGCTCAAAACGACAAAAATATATTCTTTATTTAGAGAGTTTAAGCCAAACAATACGTTCGCCTGAAAATGCTTTTTATTAACCTATCACTTCTGCAGGCCAGATCGCATTTAAAGTTTTCAACTGCCTGAAGAGCATCCCATCCTATATGAACAATAGAGAGGCTTAATATTAAAGACAAATAGAAAATGACATAACAAAGCATCAGATTTCAGTAGAGTCCCAATTTCAGTTTGGATATTCTCAAGAAGAAAGCTAAAAGAGAACACTACCACACGTGCTTCCTGGGAAAACAAAAAAATAAACAAAAAACAATAACAACAACAACAACTAGTGTTGTTGTAGACTATGCTCTACCAGGAAGTATAAAACCAAAAGTTATAAAGCGGTAACAATATAACTTTTGTCTCTTAAAAGTGAAACAGTCCCATCTCCAATTTTCCCATTGTGTTCTTTCATTTAACTTCCTCATTTCACACTAATAAACACAGACTATATAGAATTATAATTTCTGTCGTTCTTCTTCCTGGTACTTTCCCTCTCTCCAAAGCCTTATTTTCCCCAGAAACTAAATCACATAGAATCAGTCTTTGATTTTGTATTCTGTTTGCTTTTGCCCTTCAGATTTTGATTGGGCAAGTGTTTCTATTTTTTACTTGTTTTACTATTAACTATTAACTTTTGTTCCTTTCTGTTGTTTTTTTGTTAATCTTATAAAGCTGCGTACATTACATTGTTTTGTGACAGTCGTGTCCGCCTAATTGCAATTCGATTAATCGTAATGTCATCGTCTTAGCAATACTTTTCATAAAGAAAATCCTGTGTTGAAGTGTGATTAAACCTTTAAAACACATAGCACCGCTTATTTTATTAATCGCTTCCTCCACATAATCGAGTCATTTTTCTTAATATGGAGTCCACTGTATTTTCAAATAGGGCCAGAGGAGAATGCTATAAAAGCAATGCCTAAATGAAAGTGCGGACTGATTGTAAATGACTGGAAAATGATCAAGTCGGATATTCGTGATGGAGTGAGAAAATGTCAAGTTGGGGAGTCACAAGCGCAACAATGAGCAAAGAGTGACATTCTCACTACCACGAACTGGAATCAAACCCGGGACCGTATACTTGTAACATGAGGGTTGCGCTTAGACATTACACGGTTTGCAGAGGTGAGAAGGAGGGAGGCTTCACCTCTCAGTGGCGTTAATCATTACAACTCAATTGAATTTCAGTTCAATTCAATGTTTATTATAGGCACCGCGGCCAATTCCACCTTATTTACAGAACATGTAGAAAAGAGTACAATACAAATAACAAAACATTTCAAAAACGCCATGCACTCTTACTCTGCCGCTTCAAACCTCGCTGGTTTACCACGCTTTTCTGTTTTTCACTCTGAATTAATGAATTTGCTCACATTTTCCCCAATACATAATTACATACCTTGTTCATTTAAATTTTCTCATTTACTCTTCTTCCTCCTTTTACCCGCTCCCTCACCCCCCACCCCTCTCCAATACACACACATACTCAAATTTCCCTAATCGCGCACATACATTGGGACAGAAGCGCGCGTACACACATAAATTCATACACAAGCACACACACACACACAAAGACCCCCCCACACACACAAAGACCCACCCACACACACACGCACACACACACACACACACACACACACACACACACACACACACACACACACACACACACTCACACACACACACAATTTCACAATTACAACTTCAGACTGAGACGTTTCTTTTTCACAGCTCTCACCCATGAAACCCTCCACTGATACAAGTGTGCTTAACACAGTTTTTAGCCAGGACACATGTAATGTTAAATGCAAAAAGAAAATGCGTGTGTAAAAAAAAAACCGAGCAGTTTTTTTTTTTGGTAAGAAATAACTACTTCATATTTATTACTCCGGATATGTGTTAACGGTATAGAGCTGTGCCACCAGGATCCAGGCGCCAAATTTGGCTAAACGACCTTGCCCATGTAAAGAGACAGGGACAGGGACAGGGACAGGGACAAGTATTTGTTTGACAGCCTAAAAAAATACACAGTATGATTAACAGCCTAAAACATCCACATTATCTTGACAAAAACTTTAAACCGTGTGCATTTTCCTTCCGCTTGACCATTTCTAGGAAAACAGCGCTGAAATGTGAAGATTTTCACCCCCTTGTGTGTACCACCGTTATACGTGTTGCAGGACGGCATAAAGCGAGAAATGATAGCAAACGATTGTTCTAGATGCATGTGCAAACTGTCTGAACCAATCGTCTGTTAGCCTGTCTGGCATTTTGACGTCACGTAGCACGAGTAATGGAGGCATGGGCGGGTTGAAAATCCTTACTTACATCTGTACATTGGTTTTTTCCATGCATTTTGCTCCGGTCGGAGAGGGAATGCCACTATCCATTTTTACAAGTCCTTGGTATTGACGCTACACTGATGTTATGGTACTTGACGACCCCCGTCAAAATAATATGATTATTGTTCTCAAATAGTAAATATCAAACCAGACATTTGGGCTCATACTGATGTATTTTGATTGCGATGATATATTATTAATATTTAATAAAAACAACAACAACAACAACAATAACACACGGGCTTACACGTGCCGTACAGAAAAGTGACAGCAGACGCTTGCGGATTTTTAGATATGGCTTTCTTGTCCCTGTTTCCTTAGTCCGTAATCTTATCCAAAATATGGTTCTTCCGAGACGGTTCGGAACACCCACGCCTGTGTGAACTGTTAAACGTAACATTTACGTCAATGCCTCGTTGTGAACTTGCGAACTTGTCGCGGTCTTTGTGAAATATTTTAGCCCGACGAAGAATGTGGAAAAGTCATGTCTTATAACCTTCAGTTTTGAAACCGAGCCAAAAGTGCAAACAACCTCGGGTTTGGTAGATGACGCCCATTTTTAGCCAGAGAGAGCCAGGCATTGCAACTGTACATCCATTGTGTGGGTCTAGACTAGGCCCATTTTTTTTTTTAATATACCTTTAGAATAGTGCATACAGGACGTCAAAAAAAAAAAAAGAGAAAATCTGCACCCATTCCATCTGAAATCCGAAAACAACACCCTCTCCCTTAGAAAGCCATCTAGATCACCAGTGAACGACAACGTATGCAAGAATTATCTACGATGAGCTCAACCTCATACAATTTTACCTAGACACAATGTATAAAAATCTATCTGAGAGGTCATGTAGAAAATAGAGGATTTTTACAGTATGAAAATCGAGATCCGACCGCCCCCTCCCCCCATCCCACCAACCATATCCTTGACGTGTTCAACAGATATCTACGCTCAATTTTACATTGTAGTTTATGTATTTCTCCATATTATTCCAAGAACAAAGTAATCTAATGTAAATGAACGTGGTACTGAGTTATAAGGACAACGTAGGCTTATACAATATAATATTGTAGAAACCAGTTTTGTTAGTTTTCAGTAGGTTAAGGGAGGTCATAATATTTAGCAGCAAAATATTTAGCAACATGTAATAATGCAAAATTTAGAGATTTACCAGGGCTTAACATACATTTATGTTTTCTGACGTACTTAAACAATAGCANACGATTGTTCTAGATGCATGTGCAAACTGTCTGAAACAATCGTCTGTTAGCCTGTCTGGCATTTTGACGTCACGTAGCACGAGTAATGGAGGCATGGGCGGGTTGAAAATCCTTACTTACATCTGTACATTGGTTTTTTTCCATGCATTTTGCTCCAGTCAGAGAGGGAATGCCACTATCCATTTTTACAAATTCTTGGTATTGACGCTACTTCATTACCCCACTGATGTCATGGTACTTGACGACCCCCATCATAATAATATGATTATTGGTATCAAATAGTAAATATCAAACCAGACATTTGGGCTCATACTGATGTATTTTGATTGCAATGATATATTATTAATATTTAATAACAACAACAACAACAACAACAACAACAACAACAACAACAACAACAACAACAACAACAACAACAACAATAACACACGGGCTTACATGTGCCGTACAGAAAAGTGACAGCAGACGCTTGCGGATTTTTAGATATGGCTTTCTTGGCCCTGTTCCCTTAGTCCGTAATCTTATCCAAAATATGGTTCTTCCAAGACGGTCCGGAACACCCACGCCTTAACGAACTGTTAAACGTAACATTTACGTCAATGCCTCGTTGTGAACTTGTGAACTTGTCGCGGTCTTTGTGAAATATTTCAGCCCGACGAAGAATGTGGAAAAGTCATGTCTTATAACCTTCAATTTTGAAACCGAGCCAAAAGTGCAAACAACCTCGGGTTTGGTAGATGACGCCCATTTTTAACCAGAGAGAGCCAGGCATTGCAACTGTACATCCATTGTGTGGGTCTAGACTAGGCCCATTTTTTAAAAATATACCTTTAGAATAGTGCATACAGGACGTCAAAAAAAAAAAAAAAAGAGAAAATCTGCACCCATCCCATCTAAAATCCGAAAATAACATCTTCTCCCCTGGAAAGCCAACTAGAACCCAGTGAACGTCAATGTATGCAAGAATTATCAGCGATGAGCTCTAGTTGATACAATTTAACCCAGACATTATGTATAAAAATCTATCTAAAAGGCCATGTAGCAAAAAGTGAGGTTTTTACGGTATGAAAATCGAGGTCTTACTTCCCTCCCCTCAACCACTGCGTATCCTTGACGTGTTCAACAGATATCTACGCTCATTTTAAATTGTAGTTTATTTATTTCTCCATATTATTCCAAGAACAAAGCAACCTAATGTAAATTACCATGGGCGTGAAAAATAAGAACAACGTAGGCTTATATTATATAATATTGTAGAAACCAGTTTTGTCAGTTTTCAGTAGGTAAAGAGAGGTCATAATATTTAGCAAGCACAATATTTAGCAACATGTAATAAGGCAAAATTTAGAGATTTACCAGCTCTTAACATACCTTTATGTTTTCTAACGAACTTAAACAATAGCAATAACTGTAAAGTAAAAACTTTAAGGCACACGTTCGGTAAACAAAAACAGTTTAAAGTTATTAACCGAGATGAAAGGGACGGCCATCCTACACAACAATCCTTGTCACAGAGATCACCTTTTAGTACTAAATCAAAGTCCTCCATTTTGATCTGTCAGTAGATCTAATGAAGCATTTTAGTGTTCTCTCTGACACATACAGGTAAAGGTCAGGCACCATGAACCCTCAAAAACCCCAGCTCAGTGTACTTTACCATATCATCTTACTAAAGTACAGTTGGTCTTTAACATAGTCAAAAAAAACAACAGGAAGGGGAAAAGAGACCCCAAGGTATGCTTTTCAAGGACTTCAGTGTATTGGAACAACGCAGGCTGCAACAAATTGACCGTTTTTTACTGACCACCTGCACCATGTGGTTTACAAGAGGGTTTTCTACGTAGTTTGGAAACTACGTGTATTTCCACAAATAATAATGAAGTACAGAGAGAGCCAAGATTTTCCTCGTTATATGTAGCCCTCGCCTCAGCCTGATTCACAATTGGAACAATACTGTGATCTCTTTGATTTCAGGCTGTTTTTTTTTCCCCAAGATCCCGGAGTGTGTATTGCTTCCCCAGTAATTTCATAAAACCTTTCTTCCTCAACTAGTATCCACCCCCCCCCCCCNCCCCCCCTAAAAAATAGTTTATGTTTGCCAATACGTAAATACATCTGGAGTCTAGACAATCTTAAAAATATGAACCCCCTCGAGCTCAAGTTATACCTTAACAGCAATGATAGTAATAAAGTTTCAAAGATTCAACGTCTTTATTAGGCTCTAGGCCAATAACACAATTTCAATACATAATATTATTATATAATATATCTCAAATCAAAAAAAGTGAAGACGAAGGCAAAGAAGTCAGAAAATGGAGAGAACGAAAGAAAGAAATTGAAAAATAAAGCAGAAAGAAAACATATAAAAAGAAAGAAGAAAGATTATAATTCAAAACTCCTCTATGTCCATATCCCTATCATCCCTATACTCTCTTTACCTGAGCTGCCATCGCTTTACCTTGTACAGCTGCACATCTATACCTATCTAGAGTCTTAACATGTCTCTCCATGATCTCACTTTGAAATGACAAATTCAAGATTCTTTCTGTATACTACCCCTTCCTTTCATAACCCAGACAACTACTCCTCTACTCAACTTATCTTGACATGAACATGAAAACAACAACAACAACAACAACAACAACAACAACAACAACAACAACAACAACAACAAAGAACTTTCATTTACCTCGGAGAGAAATTGTTTTACAATGCTGTATAATGTTACACCCCTCATTCATAATAATATGTGCATACATGTACATACTTTTACATATCAATACACATTATGCATATAAATACATAACATAATCAAAGAAATAATTCGCAACAAACTGTATCTTAATGGTTGAAATCTGCTGCGGGGGGCAAAGCTATGTAGGGCTCTGGCAGTTGTATTGAGTACCAGGTCAGCGTAACTGCGTAATGCAGTAATTAATAAGAAGTACCTGAAGGGTCCATGGCCTGGATTCTTGAAAACCACTTTGCGTATCACGTTCTGTGCTATGTCGTGTTGTTAGTGATCGTATCGCATTAGACTTACTGCAGACAGATGCCATATTTTATAGTTGTGCTACATGCGTAAGTGGAGCCTGACACGAAAGCCAAAGTGCACGAAAGTGTGATGATAGAATTAGTAATGTCACGACTATTTTCGTAAATCGTCGGTTTTTTTGCGTTGATGGAGGTTTACGTTGGGGGTCGTAAATGAGCACGTACCATCACGATGAAGAATTAAGGCCAATTCTGCAGTGGTTCCCAGCCTGTGTGATGCTTATCCCTGGGGACGGGGAGGGGGGTACGCAATGCAAATTCCCAGGAGTTACGTGGCCAGCATATTACGAGTATATCAATACAAATGTGAGTTACTCATCGACCTCACAGGCGACGTAGATTTTGACTGGTCTGAAGAGGCATTTGGGATTGCTTGATGGCGTCAAGAAGGGCATGCCAATCACAAAGGGTTAGGTACCCCTTACAGAACTGTCAAGACTCGTTCTATGCGAAGAGGATTCCAGGTCTGTAGAGAAGGCTAAGCTTGGGAAGGTGTCATCACTTGAACGAAAACCTCTTAACCAAAGCATACCTGGGGAGGTGAATGATACGGATGATACAGTATGGTGGGAATCTGCTTTTAGCACAAGCATCTTAAGCTGTTCTCATTATAGCTCTCTCTTACATCTGTTACAGTCTACTCTGCTAGATCGCAGTCCACATAATCGCAATTTCCTCCTAAGTCCAACGTTTTTCGTACAATGAAATGCTATGTTTCAATATGAAAGTCACTAGATAATCGCAACTCCTTTTAATCACTCCCGAGGAGGTACAATGAAGCGGAGCTGACTGGAATCCGATTCAGGGACGGAAATATCTACCAGGCCGTGTAGACTCAATACTATTGCTACATACCAATGTAAAATGGATAATCATAACATCATCATGGTGTTTTTATTTCCATTCAGGTACTGAAAACAAAACAATCATAACAATAGTGACTTCCTATCATTTGATTTAGCTGTATATATATAGGGCTAATACCAACAGTGTACTCCGGTAATGGTTAAAACCACAGGGGTGGGGTCAGGGGACTTTTGATATTAGGAAACTGGGAATCCTATCTGAATCCTATGGTGAAAAACTACAGGGGTGGGGTCAGGGGACTTTTGATATTAGGAAACTGGGAGTCCTATCTGAATCCTCTGGTGAAAATCCACAATGGTTGGGGTCAGAGGACTTTTGATATTAGAAAACTGAGACTCCTATCTGAAGACGGCTCTAGATCAGCAACAAGGTATATCTGGTTGGTACCTTTACCCTTCCACTCTGTTTCTCTATGTACCGCACAGAATAGTTAAGTTCATTTTCCTGTTTACATATTATTCAGTTGTTGATTTGTTCCACATATTATACCGTATGTGCATAGCAAACTTATTGGTGTGTTAAATTCTCCATCAACTGGCATTTCCAATTCAAGCTCTTAAATTACACAACCTGTGAATGGGAAATCAATTCATATTCATGTGCTGTAGTCTCCTTATCATCAGGAACCCAAAATTTCAGCGTGGTGTTTACTGAAAGCTCACAAGAATAAAGGAAGCAAATAAAAGTTGCAAACCATGAGGTTTTGCACCTTCTTTCTAGCATTTAGTTGCAAGCACCGTAAATTCTTCCTATCAGTGTCCTTTAATAATGACAAAGGCGTGTTTTTTCGAAGTGTGTAGAAACCGCTTTCACTGAAAAGCTAATTACGCTTCTTTCCACCGCTTGACCACGATTATAAAAAAATGGCCTCAGAGATCTCCACTCCTAAATCTTTCCATATATTTCCACAGACTAATACCCCCTAGATTTGGATTTTTACACACAATCATGCAAGTGGGTGGGAAAAGAATGTTCTATTTGTATTATAGGCTATAATAAAGAGATGACTGATGTGTTGTGGACCAAAGTATGAACCTGCTTTGATATAATCAGTAAATTTTCATTTTTTAAAAATTATTATTATTTTATTTTGCTTTTCGGAGAGGGAAGAAGCTTTTTTTTTGCTCTGTTTATATATATACATTTTTAAAAAATGTATTCGTTATTACAGTTTCTCTGCAGAGCTCAATATAAGAGCTCCAGTAACAGTACCCACAGCTCCGTGATGTAGGCCGTAGTATAATGTACTTTAATATGTCTCGCAACACTGCATGTCCTTTGGACTGTCTTCTTGCAGTGCGCGGAGCGTAACATGAGCAGTCGGATAATTTATTGGTGTTTATCAACATTACAGAGCAGCGTAGCCGAATGGTCACGGCGTTGGACTCCAGATGTAAAGGTCGTGGGTTCGAGTCCCAACTACGGTCGTGGTGTAAGTACTCCAGGAAAACACGTCATTCACATTTCCTCATCTCATCCTGTAACGTGGGGTACCTGACAGTAGGCTGCGATTTTGGATCCCACTACTAAGAGTCTTATTACTTGTTACTTGTTGTCAGAAAATCATCATAGCACTCCGGACATGTCCATAGGTGCTCCGATCCCCATGCCGAAAGCCTCTTCAAGGGAAACATGCTAAATGTGCCGGTTGATATCTGGTTGAGGACAGTAAGCCTACGGCTCCTGGCACTTCTCTTAACCCTGCCCATCTCCTTTATACGACTCACTGCAGAATTGTTGTCCCAGGTTTTCTTCTTCTCCTCCTCCCTCGGTTTCTTTTCCAATTTCTTGAGGATATCTGCCTCATCCTGCCTGCGCGCCTTCTTTCGGCATACCCTGCTCCCTTCTTTCGGCATACCCTGCTCTCTTTTTTCGGCATACCCTGCTCCTACTAATGAAGTCTCAAGGGGATGAGTCTTTATTTTTTTTTGAAACTGTGACCGTTTTACTTTATTTTGTCAGGCACTAATTAGACAGGAGGAAGAAGAGGTGTTAGCGTTGACCGATGAAAAAGATAATGTGTGTTTACAAATGGTAGCCAAGCTCAAGATATCCCTAAGCTTGTTGAGATTTAGTCAGTCTTAAAATGTGGCCCACACAATCACCTACAACCGGATATGAGTTTAAAGGGTTGATAAAACTTTGGATTCAAAGAACAGCTCAAAATGCTAATAAGCCCATAGAGGGGAAAAAAAAGGGGCGCTTAGTTTAATTCCAAGTCTTTGGTGGAGGCTGAATGCGGAAGGAGAAAATTGGCAAAAGACTAGTCTTTCTATAGCCATTACAATTATAGATTCCCCGCTAAGACACACTTATGTAACCAGTGACCCCTTGTAAAGACAGCGCCTCCATGGAGACCGTCTCAACATTCCAGAGTCCTCAATGACCGTTATCGATCTCAATAAGAGAAAATAAATATTGATTTTCGGCCTTGACTTGAATGGCTGTCACGGGCTGTTACCAATGACGTCATACCCGATCGTAGAGTTTTGTTAAGGGAGCCTTACGGGGTGATAATGGAGCCCGTAACAGACCGTAAGTACGTAAATTCCTCGGCGAACTGGCGAATCTTTGGGAACATTGTTTTTAATTAATAACGGAGGGCATAGTCTACTTATAAGCTCATGGTCACACAAAATAGTATTCAGAGGGTAGGACGAAATGGCTTCTACGCAGATAAGATGTAATGGTTAGCATTTCACATAAGATGCAAAAGCGTTTATTTTCAAGTTCGAATCTTTTAAGGACTGTTACAGCAGAGGTAGACATGCTCATTTGGCAATTCCTAGTGTCACCATCATATTGCACTTTACGAACTAGAATCATACATGAATTTCACAACTGGATCATTAATTAAGGGCTACATTATTATGATCGTAATACCAGGAAATGCCATTATGAACAGTCCTACTTATGAGGAGCCTCAATAGCTTTGTTAGAGAAACGGGTAAGAAATGAGAAATACAGGAGGGTCATCCAGGCAAATAATGAATTAACAAAGAACAGGTGCAGTCAGCTGATGGACTCTGCATGTAGACGTTGTTGGAGATGGCGGAAGGAAAGGGTTGAGCAACTAGAGTTGTTTTCATTTACTTCGATGCCAATTTGATAACGTAACAACAACAACAACAACAACAACAACAACAACAACAACAACAACAACAGTAACAAAAAGAGGTGGTTTCGAGCCAGTAGGATTGGGTTGGGCAGTTGAAATAACCCCTGTGATTTGTTAGACAATCCCACATTATAAATTAATTTAGTATAGAAGGCGGGCGAGGCAGTATCAGTTGGACTTCGCCGCCCCTAACAATAAATGGAATAACCCTCATTTCGCAATTTGTTATTCTAACGTTGCGATAAAGTAAGACTGAAATTACAATCATGTAGGGAAACACTTGAGAATTAACATGAACATTTAATTTGCTATTCGCCATTTTGCCCAGCCCATTGATTGGGAGATTACGTGCGTTGACAGTTGCCATGAATGGCGGGCGGGCTGTTACTTGAAGTTGTGCCAAACCCCGATCATTGCACCCTATCCTCCCCTATTCCTGCCTCGTGTACCCAATCCAGGCCATGGCGGGTAACATGGGATTATATGGATCGGTCTGTCGTAGGGGTGGCAAGCCTCATTTACTACAGGGCAGGAAGTGACAAGGCCTTCAAACTACACTAGACTGCGTTTTCATTCGGAGAAAATAAATGTTGTGGCGCGCCCGACGTTGCAATGCAATCTTTGGGTAGCTAAGGTAAGGCGCCAGGTCAAGGAACGAGCTATGCTGTAAAACAGCGAAAATTTTGCAGAGCAGTGTGATTGGATGAGGGGCTTTTGGGCTCCTGTCTTCACGAGTCTTGTAATCACAGACAGGTTGTTGTTACTCATGCCGTTGAAGTGTTACTACTGCACAACCATGAGATTCTTGCAAGGTAGGCAATGAAAAGCTCACAGGTACTTTGTACATTGTACACATGACGCAGATAAGGGTAAAACTCTTCCCTCCTTGGTGGCAGCAAAAAAATATGAGATAACAACTGGAGGAAGACCAAAAGCGGATCTAAAAATGGCCAAATTTCTTGTAATGAATACCACCATTGGTGAGTGCCCAAATCAGGGACGGGTGAAAGAGATGGAGGCGGGGATAGGAGGGACAGGGCCAATCACCGCAGGATCCTGCACCTCTCACAGAACTATGAGTCTGGTGTCATTTTTTTTTATGATACAAGGGTCCCGTGGCATTTGTTGCCCAACGGATACGTGCCATGTTAATCAGCTTTTGCGAACAATACAAAACGGAATGCAAATTAATGACACCAGGACTGCACACTTACGGCTATGAAATCATAATGAAGCAATCTGCTAATGAGTGGGAACAAGGCAATGGATAAATGTCATCCTTAAAATAGCAATGTGGACTAGTGAGAATATATTTTATATATATACCTACTACAGTATCTATCTGTCTGTCTGTCTGTCTGTCTGTCTGTCTGTCTGTCTGTCTGTCTGTCTGTCTGTCTGTCTGTCTGTCTGTCTGTCTATTCAAAACGAGACCCCGCCTTTTTTTTTCTTAATTTTAATTTTGGTGACCTAAATTCATACTCAGACATTAGACTGATCCACACAAAGCCCTCTACAGTTTATGACTAATGACTTCTGGGGTCTATTCCTCACTGTCTAGGAGAGCCATTGTATAAAGCTTACGGACCAGTGGTTGGGGGAGGGAGGCATTTAGGTTTTTTTTTCCTGATTTAGAGGGATTTTTGATCACATACCGTCTACATTNTCTTCAGAACGAGACCCTGTCTTTTTTTTTTTTAAATTTTAATTTTGGTGATCTTTTAAAAGTCATGCTATCTAAATAATGGGCACATCATTCATATTCAGACATTAAACTGATCCACACAAAGCCCTCTATAGTTTATAATTATTGACTTCTGGGGTATATTCCTCACTATCTTGGAGACCCATTGTATAAAGCTTACGGACCAGTGGTTTGGGGAGGGAGGCATCTAGGTGTTGTTTTTTTCCCCTGATTTAGAGGGATTTTTGATCACATACCGTCTACATTAGATGGATAGATGTGCAGATTTGGGGCTTCAGTGCCTATACATATTATATGATACAATGGACGTATTTGTTTGTACAGCCATAGAGTTTTACAATCATCTTAACTGATATTGTCAGCCCTTAAAGAAGTATCACTAGGCAACGTACAGATTCTGTTATCTTGATATATAAGATTTCAGCCTAGACTTAATGCTATGATATCAAGCACACTGTATAGAGATTAGTGTTACATTAAACATGCCTTGATTTCATTTCCAACCATTTATTTACATTCCAGAAAGGCATACATACACACTGCTGCACACACGTCAATTCTCAATGAAACCAATCAGCAGCCGCACTCTCAGGCCTACTGACCTCAGTATAACCTCAACATTCCTACTATGAATCGTGCCATTATAGTATCACGAGTTGGTTACACCCAAAACAAACACAGACGCAGGCAGTGTGCCAAATGCACATAAGTTCCATTTCACTGCCTTATGGCCAACTGCACTGCTCGGTCAATACATTACCTAGATATAGCAGAATCCGCTTAATTGCAGTTTGCTTAATCGAAACACCCGCTTCATGGGAACATTTTTTAGATAAGAGAATAATTTTTAAAACTTCTTGTGCCTGAATTCCTCTTCTACTTGTTTCAAAGCTTTGTGGCCGTATGCATGATCCTTGCCTAAATAAACGTATGGCGTTAACTACAGTAAACAGTAATAATGTTTTGGGAGTTCTCCGAAATTACCGCAGTGCGTTAACTTACGGAAGCAATTAGGATACGGCCACTGGTCGTCCCTAGACCGGTGACTTGTGACCCTCCAAAATTACCCTCGCAACTCCCC
>JAWQUT010000132.1:772496-799032 GCA_033807755.1 Ellobium chinense | reverse complement strand
CCCCGCCCCCCAAAAAAACAAAACAACAAAACAACAACGCACCTACACTAGATTTTACCCGGCACTGCACATTTGTACTTTATGACTGGCCTCCACTGCTCTAGACTCTATATTACTAGTTTCTAGCATCTCAACAACTCCAATGCCTCACAGTTTCGAATGTCTAGACCGGTCCCTTGATATTCAGAGTTCGCGAAGTTCCACTGTAACCGTAACTGGTTAATCATAACTTCGTTTAATCCACGCTTCTGCCTAGGTTACGGTTAAACGGGCTGTAACTGGCACCCTATTCAGAACCCCAAGACTATTTAATCAGTGAGGTCGAATCTGGTCTGGAATTTTACCAGTCATTCACCTGGAACTAGCTGTACTTGTTAACAGCCATCTGAGGTAAGGACAGGGGTGGAAGTACAGTTAATGACCTCGCGACCTCGAACCTCATATACTCAACTGAGTGTAATAGGACTTTTTTTTTTCTCAAACTAATGTGAACTCGTATGGTTGAACTGTAGTATATTATCATCATTGTGTACCGCACGTTGGTATTATATGTTCCACTATGTCAGTGTCCAGTTTGTCGCTTGATCATAGGTTTCCAGCGATCTGCGACGTCTGCGTGTTATATTGTATATATACCTATGTACTGTTCTTCAGTCTGTGCTATCAAAAGTAATCAGGATCTGAATTGGAATCCAAATTTGACATTTTGGATTGGTTACCTGGAATGTCAGTTTGTGGTGGCCTGTTGTTGTTGTTAGATTAAGGCTTCAGTTTTTCTGTTATTATCTTTTCAGAAAATCTCAAGTTAACCCTCTAGTGCCCAGGCATAGAAATACTGGTAGGAAAATTCTGAAAATTCACATACACACTTCAAATGCCACCCAAAATACATATAAAACATTGATTTTGAACAATGTCAATATTTGATAAGTGAAAAATTTTGGGTCAAATTTGGACCCCCGGGCACTGAAACACCCGTGCCATATTTGGACCACTGGGTTGTGTGGGCTGCCAAATATGGATCAGTGGGCACTAGAGGGTTAACACCGCCAAGGTTGTATAAGGAGAAATATGGAGGCAGTAATTTAATATGAAAAAAAAAAAAGAAAAGCCCATCAACTTACATCGCGTTCGCTCGTTAGCTGCAATAAAGACGTAATAGAAAAATTATGAGAAAGAAGATATGTAGAGAATGTCCATCTAGAGGATAATGAGGAGAAAGACAGTGATTCATAACATTATGATGGAGAATATGAAGAAGGGGAAGAAGAAGGAGCAGGAGAATGAGGAAGAGGAGGAGGAGGAGGAGGAGAAGAGGAGGAAGAAACAGAAGAAGATGAAGGGAAGGACAAGTGAGAACATGACAGGGAAAAAGGTAAGTGGTAGAGGTTAACGAATACGATTAGAAATAAGAAGACCACATAATATAAGACATGTATATTATAATAAGATCCAAAAGAGACGGAGAAGATAAAGATGAGAACACGGAAAAAATGTGTACAGGGGAAAATTTAAAAAAAAACAGAGAAAGAGGTAGGATGTGGCAGTTGAGGGGGCAGAAAAGAGAAAGCTGATGATGATGAACAGAGAGGGGTAGTATCAGAACCTATTTGTACTGCAGCTCATCTCAACATATCATGCGTAAACAAGTGGTACGTCCTTAACCCTTCATGCCCACTTATCTTGTTATGTAAGCGTCCTTGGTTCATGTTTTTTTTCTTTCCGTCTGAGAGACTTAGATGCTTCTCGCTTGTCTCATGGCTACGTGTTGTTTTTGTTGTTGTTGTTGTTGTTGTTGTTGTTGTTGTCGTTGTTGTCAGTAGTAGAAGTCTTGATGTGGTGGTCAATTCTGGTGGTTTTGTGGTGGTTAGTAACTGGGGAAGGAGGTGGCGGCGATGCTGCTGTTGCTATGGATCATGCTTAGCATGGATGCCAGAATCACGTGTGCGTTGGTGCTGGTGGTGGGAGGTGATCTCGAAATTGCATACTTTGATCCTTTTGTTGTTATAGTACTGCTCTTGTGTTGACTGTTATAATGTAATTTAATTGGTAGCTATTAATAATGTAAGGATTATGTTGTCAAAACGATTGTGATGAACTGGTGGAGGTGATGCTGTAGACATGTTCAGTTCAGATGGTATTCACAGCCTTATTGTACTTATTATTGTTGTAGTGGTACTAATGGTAACGATGCTCATAAAGGTTGATGAACCTGAAAGTCATGATGGTGATGGTTGTGGTATTGCTGATGTCGCCCACACAACTGATGTCATTGTTGTTGTCCTAAAAGGCAGCAGATGTGTTATCTCAAAACTAGTTCATGTGAAAGCGAGAAACAAGGGTTACACTACGACTTTCACTGACACTGTAATTTGTCAGGTTTATGTTCTGACCTCTGATGTAGTTAGAGAAATGTCCTTGTTTTTAAAAAAAAAATCATTTTGAATATATATTCATACATTTTCAAGTGGGTATTGAAGTAATCACTCTTTTCTTATTTTCTATTTTCAATATTTCTGAACATCTTCTGATGTCAACGACTGTACTCTCCTCATAATAGTCGCACAATTATATTAGTGTGCTGTACTAAAACCAGTACATGAATAGTGCTGTAAAGGGGAAGTAGATCTAAGTGCGCGTATCAGACAGATAATAAAATGAAATGTCCAGACACATTAGTTTCTTTTGCACGTCTTCGTTTGCACTCTTTTGGGTGGTTGCTCTAATGGTACTAACACTTAGCGACCACCTATGGACCTTCATCAGAGGGAAAAGAAAACGTCATGCAGAAAAAGGTCGTTTATCTCTTTGTACACCTTCATTACATTTTTGCACTCGCCACGCTGTCGTCTAAGATCAAATGACACTGCAACGCAGGATGATATTACACTACCATGTTAACATTATTCCTGCAATAACAATTCCTGGGGTGAGACGCCTTTGATGCAGAGATCTATATCGAGGTCATCCAGCTGTATGTGGTTGGGGTTCAGAGGCGAATCATCGTGGTCGTGTAAGGAAGGCATTGAACTTGAGAGTTCTGTAAGCCCATGCCCGAAGTCAAATACGGTAGCAGAATGAGTCAGTTCTATTATCTGACCATAATATATATGTATGAGATCATGCAAAGAAATCGATGTACCTGGCACTTCTTAGACACTCTCAAAAGGCACTTCTAATATTCACAAGACACTTCATAATTAACTCGTAGATCTATATAATACGCATTCCTGACACATACCATGACTGAAATAGTGGTGAAAAATCAATATACATTATGTCCATATTCAGGCAGGTGTTTTTCGATTGTTATTGTAAGTACAGACATGGAATGGGCCTATGATCCATGTCTGTCCAATGAACAGAGGCGATTAAAATTACTTTTTTAAAAAAATCTATAAAGAACACATACTTTTCGAGGACACTCTAGACAGGCTCGTCTCATGAGACATACCCTTTAAGCCTCAGATAAATTTTACGAGAGGACACCCTTTACGTCTCTGATCTCAGTTTAGTTCTAAGAGAGGAGATGAAATGATGCAATTATTCATAATGCTATTGACATCATGATATAGATTTACTGCTGAATATATATCATGTGTACTGGATTACGCACAGAGACACTGTACTGTACTGTTCTACTTTCTGCCATCCTTTGGATAATTTCAGTAAGAGCAACATTATAGAAAAGCTCGAGGGCATACATGGCCTTTTAAGAAACGACATTATCATATGATTAACGGTGATTAATTCTTTACAACTTCAAGATCACTGGTTTGAAGCAAAGTTTGCTATATTCGCATTGTTAATGATTATTGGCTATTTGTTAGTACCGAAAAAAAAAGAAAGAAGAAAACGATGACCCATCTTTACACAGAGGTGCTTTTGTCAATAATTGTCAAATCTGAACAAGTATAAATTACGGCAAGTATTTTCTGAGATATGGAGCTATATGCGAAATAAGGTACTTCGTGGCGTGGCGTCGGTACGCCTTTGATTCCACGCAGCATCTATGAAGCAATAAACATTATATAACGTAAAATACAAAATCATGATAAACAACTCAAAACAAGTAGATAATCTCTGGTCCCTAAACGGTCCACAGAAAAAAAATAACAACCCACAAAAGATAGCTAAATATTATTGAGTCAGCTGAGCATGAAATTGTCACTAGTCACTCATCTGTTAAGGTTGGGAAGGTGCACGAACGCAGTGGTTAGTGGCTGTAAAGTAATCCAGACATACTGCACTAAGAACTAGTAGATTAGACTAAACAGATTCCTATGTTACGAGTATTTTTAACACAGTACTGCACTAAGGACTAATAGATTAGACTGCGTAGATTCCTATGTTACGAGTATTTTTTCACTACATAGATTCCTATGTTACGAGTATTTTTCACACAGTACTGCACTAAGGACTAGTAGATTAGACTACATAGATTCCTGTGTTACGTACGAGCAGTATTTTTCACACAATACAGATTTAATCTTTGTTCTTTCTCAGATGCTAGTATACTTGGGAGAATTCACACATTACTAGAAATTCAGCATTCAGTTGTCAAAAGATGTGACCAGGAAGCCCTTTCAACAACACGGTTCTCTTCATGTGAAAACTTTAGTAATAAGAGTCGAGGAGTATCTACTCTTTGCTATGTGTATAGTAGCAATACTCAATAGTGAAGATATGGCTGTATGTCGGAGTCAGATTTGGGCAATTTCACCAAAAAGATCAGTTCAGATCAAGTTCAGTTCACTAAGGGGAAAACCCCCTACTATCAAGTTTGGTCAATTCTATGCAAATGGAGTAGTTTTTGATCAGATCAGTTCTCGTTGGTTTTTAGAAATCGACATTCGGATCTGGTTTTGTAAATGTGAACTGAACTGAAAGTTAGGTAGAAATTTAAAGCTCAGATCAAGCACCTAAAATAGCTATAGTTCAGATCCAGATCAATTAGTCCAATATAGATTATTATGTTCAGATCAGTTTCACTTGACTTGAACTTAAGCTCACGAACTGCGTTCATATGATCGGAGTACCCTCATCATGGCTTATTATCTCAGGCACTGTTAGCTTAGTTTACTAGTGCTGCATGACCATTTGGTTTAGTCCTGGGACTATCCTAAGATGTGTTGGGGCAGAGTTGGGTTTAGGAATTGGGTTAAAAATGAAAGTGCAGACTCGCTGGAAAGAATAAAACTGTTGTCGACCAGATGTCAACCTGCGCAATTATATTGTTTTATCTGACACAGATTTTGGCTTGGGGATCGGAACACTTTTGGACATGTCTGGAGTGCAGGGATGATATTTCGAGCAACAAGTAACAAGTGGATCCTTAAATCTTTTCCAAGAACTCTGCCAAGGGTGGTTTCTCTTCCCTTATTCTGATCCTAGCACTAAATTAATATGTACTGTTTAGGAGAGTCCCACGAAAACATGTATACCAAATAGGTAGACCAAACTGAGACAGCAGTATCATGGCAAGCAGCTAATTTTCAGTTCATCATCATCCAGGCAATGTTTACACACTGACAGACAAAAGCCTCCTGCAAGTCTTTTCAGTTAAAGGAAAGTAGATAACCTTTTCTGTCAGAATCCACGAACCATCACTTTAAATGAAAGGAGGTAATCTTTTTTGTCAGGATCCACCGAACCATCACTTTGTTTTCCAGCACAAATCAGGGGTGAAAAACCTCTTTAATCCGCTGTCCTTGTTAATTAAAGCCATTCTGATGTTTTCAGGCATTAAGGCTGACATCCTCTCACATGTTTACACTGATGATATGAGATAAAGAAATTAAAACACCCCATAGCGAGCGTCTAGGACACTGCCCTAGCATTTCTATTGTATAGGCTACAAATCTAAACATTGCTGAGAGGCGCTTTATTCCTGAAACAATGTAACCAAGACAATTATTAATTTCGTTGGTCTTCATTCGGATGATCCAAGCCAAACAAAAATTAAATGTATTTTTGTCTGTCCAGGTAAACAAAGTCAAGTGAAAAAAAGTCAGCTCTATAGTTTAAAAGATATAACTTTACTGAGGTCAAAAAAGCGTTGCATTTTCGGTATTGTTGAAGCTTCCTGCAGTTGATTTATTGGATTTTAAGAACTGCAAGGCAATGTGGGTGGTTAGCTAAACTATGCTTTTCATCGTTCTTACATTAAACTGGGACATCATTAATGTGCATGCCTGGCACTATAACATGATCTGAGCATTCAGATACACCGGTTGAGCTATCATTTCTTTTTACCATTTCATTCTCGATGATCTCTTCGAAGTTATACTCACTCTGCCAGAACTGATTTTTCTTCCGGTTGACTTCTTTTTTTCTGAAAAAAAGAGAGCATTTTGTTGCGGTTGTTCTTGTTGTTGTTGTTATTATTATTATTATTAATATTGTTGTTATTGTTATTATTACTATTATTTTAATGTTGTTGTTCTTGCTTCTGCTTTTGTTGTTGTTGTTGCTTTTGTTGTTGTTGTTGTTGTTGTTGTTGTTGTTGTTGTTGTTGTTGTTGTTGTTGTTGCCGGTCGACCTATTTTCCGAGCACCATGAGAAATCTCGCCTTTTCAGCGAGTGCAACATGGTCAGTTCATCCTCCTCCGGTCGTCTATGTAACGAAAACAAACCCTTCGTTCATGTACGCTTGCCTTTTAATTCACATTATCTTCCCTTCTCTCTCTGATGATAATATTTGCATTGTTTAGGATGTATCATACATACTATTAATAAAGCTAATAAGTTAAGTTCATGTAACGCCTATACATGTCATCACAAAGCCACCTATACCCATGAAATCTGACATGTCACCATTTTCACCTACTATGCCGAGTTCGGTGGCTACCTTAATATGTTCATCGAGGGAGGCTTCATATTTTAAAAAAAACTAACTTGGTTATTTAAAGCATTTCTGCCCGTTGTTGTTATACATTTACTGAAACAAAAAGTTACCATGCTTTCTTTGGTCAGGGTTCATGGGTCAAAGGTTGCACCACTTTGTTGTTTGATATCTGTAGGCTTCTGCGCTGTTCGACTGTTCAGGCATTGAAGAAAAATGGGTGCCAATGTATTTTTCACTGTTGGCTATATTAGGTTTTTCACCTCTGATTACCTTACCAAGGGATCCCATGTCAAAATACATGTTGTTTAGCTCATCCTCCAAATTCTGACACAAAGAGAAATGCCCCTAAACCGATTAGACTTTGAGAACTTAGGCAGTGAAGCAGGCTACCTAATATTTTAGGCCTTTTCACTCAGTAAACAGGGTAACCTTACTCACCTAGCAACAACCACAAATCGTATACTTGAGTGGCTAAACCTCACCTATTCTGAGTCTACAGCCTATCTAAGCCTTTGAAATTGAAATCCAATCTCTTTCCACCCTCCGCATGGCCAATTTTCTGATTTTATAGGGACTATTTAAAATTGCATATTGCTGTTGACATCTTCATATCTAAAGCTCTTATGAAGACAGATTAGGGCCTTATCCTGTATGTTATGAAACAGCCATGGCTTTACTAGTCTTGCACATTGGGCGATACAGCACTCGTGACACACTAGAAAAAAAAATGACCGCACATGACCTATGAAGTTCCAAGGAAAGCAACTGCGCAGACTTTGGAAACTGCTTACCCATAAATCTGAGCTAGTCCCAAGAAAACGGTCAATGATCGTAAATTTCCCACAGGGTTAACGGGTGAAGAAGCTATTGAAAGGAAGGACAATTCTTCATGCTGTAACTCTTTTGTCAAGACTTCTTGCATATTAATGACACTAACTGTGTCCATGTGTGTTTTTCGTGATAATCAAATTGAGATATGCATTAGAACCTTGAGAGAGCCCCATGATAATGACCCCAAGTCATACATAAGTCTAAATCGTAATTTCAAGCATATTTACACTACCTGACATTGTTCGTCTGAGTGTTTGTCGTCCTTCATTGGAAATTTGCACTACTTCCGTGTTCACCTCGAGGTCATTGCAGGGCCGTGTGCAAAATCCACGGTCCTCTTTCTGAGAAGGTTACAAACATGATTTGCTTTTGATATCACGTGGGTTTTCATGGGGATGGCTCAAGCGAAGAAACACAACAACAACAAAAGATCACTTTTATTATTCCCCTTTCAATTTTTGATTCTGTTTCTTACTTTCTATCCATCTATCCATCTCTCAGTAGTCTGTCTGTCTGTCTGTCTGTGTGGCTGTTTGTCTGTGTGGCTGTTTGTCTGTATGTCTGTCTGTGTGTGTGTGTGGCTGTTTGTCTGTCTGTTAACAGCTAATAATCCTTTGCTAACTGAAGACACACACAAACTGGTGTTTCGGACCGCGAAGAATTGGTGTCCAGTTTCCTGTATGGACGGAATCAACCGAATCAAATCCCACATAATATACACTTTGTCATCAAACGGCACACAGGGCTAGCTTTGTTTTTTTCGCCAAAATGGACACATTACAACACCTTTAAAAGCATAAACGTAACTGCCTATCATTCAAAAGCCATTTCAAAGACAGAAACCGGTCATTACCAAAAACTCCTTGAAAATCATCCACAACAAAGAGCGCATGATGCTGTCCTTGAGGTAATGGATAAAAGAATGCGGATTTGCTCTTGAAATCGTTGGATTGACCTTCCAACACTCTCGATGAAATACGACATGAAAAGATGATACGTTGTTGACATTCTTGATAAACATCGTGTTTATTCGTTTCCACTCTAATGGTCTTCAGATCCGCCGTTAGTAGGTTTCTTTGGAGAATAGGGTGCACGCTTGAGTGAACGATCTAACTATTAATCCACATTATGTGGCGGACCTAATAGCTCAGGAGTCACGTGCAGCAACAAAAGAACGAGAGCATATTCAACGCAGTAATCTCGATTTTAATAAAAAAGGACAGATAAAGCCGGAAAAGCTGGTTCCAATCGTTACATATGAAATATTTTGCATGAAAATAAAGCCTTTGTGCACTTGGAGACATNTGCCCAGGTAAACAAAGTCAAGTGAAAAAAAGTCAGCTCTATAGTTTAAAAGATGTAACTTTACTGAGGTCAAAAACGCGTTGCATTTTCGGTATTGTTGAAGCTTCCTGCAGTTAATTTATTAAATCTTAAGAACTGCAAGGCAATGTGGGTGGTTAGCTAACCTATGCTTTTCATCGTTTTTACACTAAACTGTGACATCATTAATGTGCATGGCTGGTACTATAATATGATCTGAGCATATAGATGCACCGGTTGAGCTATGATTTCTTTTGACCATTTCATTCTCGATGATCTTTTCGAAGTTATTCTGCCAGAACTGATTTTTTTCCACCTGACTTCGTTTTTTCCTAAAAAAAAAAGAGCATTTTGTTGCTGTTGTTGTTGTTGCTGCTGTATTGTTGTTAATATTGCTATATTATTATAGTTGATGTTGTTATTATTGTTATTGTTATTATTATTGTTATTATTATTGTTGTTGTTTTTAATGTTGTTGCTCTTGCTGCTGTTGTTGTTGTTGTCGCTGTTGTTTTGCTGTTGTTGTTGTTGTTGTTGTTGTTGTCGGTCGACTTATTTTCCGAGCACCATGAGAAATTTCGCCTATGCCGAGTTGGGTGGCTACTATATTTAATATATTCATGGAGGGAGGCTTCATATTTTTTAAAACGCTAATTTGGTTTTTTTTAAAGCATTGCATAACCGCCCGTTGTTGTTATACATTTACTGAAACAAACAAAAGGTTGCCATGCTTTCTTTGGTCAGAGTTCACGGGTCAAAGGTTGCACCACTTCGTTGTTTAATATCTGTCGGCTTGTGCTCTGTACGACTGTTCAGGCATTGACGAAGAATGGGTGCTGTTATTATATTTCGTAAAGGTATGAAGATGTCAATGGTTTTTTTTTTCACTGTTGGCTATATAAGGTTTTACACCTCTTATTAACTTATCAAGGGGTCCCATGCCAAAGTACTTTCGAAACATGTTGTTTTGCTCTTCCTCCAAATTCTCACACAAAGAGAAATGCCCCTAAACCAATTCGATTTTGAGAACTTAGGCAGAGAAGCAGGTTACCTAATATTTAAGGCCTTTTCACTCAGTAAAGAGGGCAACCTAGCAAATCTTATACTTGAGTGGCTAAACCTCACCTACTTTGAATCTACAGATGTCATGTATTTGCACCTATCTAAGCCTTTGAAATTCAAATCCAACCCTCTCCCACCCTCCCTATGGCCAGTTTTCTGATTTTATAGCGACTATTTAAAATTGCATATTTTTATGCCAGCTGCTGTTGGCATCTTCATATCTAAAGCTGCTATGAAGACAGATTGGGGCCTTATCCTGTATGTTATGAAACAGCCATGGATTTACATGTACTAGTCGTGCACATTGCGCGATACAGCACTCGTGGCACACTAGAAAAAAAAATGACCGCACATGACCTATGAAGTTCCAAGGAAAGCAACTGCGCAGACTTTGAAAACTGCTTACCCATAAATCTGAGCCAGTCACAAGAAAACGGTCAATGATTGTAAATTTCCCGCAGGGTTAACGGGTGAAGAAGCTATTGAAAGGAAGGACAATTCTTCATGCTGTAACTCTTTTGTCAAGACGTCTTGCATATTAATGACACTAACTGTGTCCATGTGTGTTTTTCGTGATAATCAAATTGAGACGTGCATTAGAATCTTGAGAGAGTCACATGATAATGACCCTAAGTCATACATAAGCTTAAATCTTAATTTCAAGCATATTTACACTACCTGACATTGTTCGTCTGAGTGTTTGTCGTCCTTCATTGGAAATTTGCACTACTTCCGTGTTCACCTCGAGGTCATTGCAGGGCCGTGTGCAAAAACCACGGCCTTCTTTCTAAGAAGGTTACAAACATGATTTGCTTTTGATATCACGTGGGTTTTCATGGGGATGGCTCAAACGAAGAGACACGGCAAAAAAAAAAATTTAAACCGATCACTTTTTATCATTCCTCTTTCAATTTTTGAATCTGTTTCTTACTTTCTATCCATCTATGCATCTCTCAGTAGTCTGTCTGTTTGTGTGGCTGTCTGTCTGTCTGTCTATCTGTCTGTCTGTCTGTGTGGCTTTTTGTCTGTCTGTCTGTCTGTCTATGTGTGTGTGTGTGTGTGTGTGTGTGTGTGTGTGTGTGTGTGTGTGTGTGTGGCTGTTTGTCTGTCTGTTAACAGCTAATAATCCTTTGTTAGCTGAAGACGCACACAAACTGGTGTTTCGGACCGCGAAGAATTGGTGTCCAGACAAAACATGGTCTCTGCACATTTTAGGAGTGTGACCCTGCAACAGTGACGCCCGTTGCAGTTTTGAAGCCGATAGGACGGTCACACTCTGGCTTTTAGAGTAGGAAAGCCGGCGTCTAGTCTTCTCGGATAAGGACGAAAAACTAGGAGGTCCCGTGTGCACATTGCGCACGTTAAAAATCCCTTGGCAGTTTAAAATCGTAAAAGAGTAGGCCTAGCGGCCGCTGTCCGGGCAAAATTGATAGGAAAATTCTACTAAAAAACGTTCACAGTAACCCTGAGGGCGTAATATAGCCGTTATCGTGCTGACACGCCGTAAAACACAAACTCAACTCAACTCTGCTGTCTGGACGGGATCAGCCGAATCAAATCCTACATAATATACACTTTGTCATCAAACGGCACATAGGGCTCGCTTTGTTTTTTTCGCCAAAATGGACACATTACAACACCTTATTAAACGTAACTGCCTATCATTCAAAAGCCATTTCAAAGACAGAAACCGGTTATTACCAAAAACTCCTTGAAAATCATCCACAAAAAAAAGCGCCTGATGATGTCCTTGAAGTAACGGATAAAAAAAATGCGGATATGCTCTTGAAATCGTTGGATTGACCTTCCAACACTCTCTATGAAATACGACATGAAAAGATGATACGTTGTTGACATTCTTGATAAACATCGTGTTTATTCGTTTCCACTCTAATGGTCTTCAGATCCGCCGTTAGTAGGTTTCTTTGGAGAATAGGGTGCACGCTTGAGTGAACGATCTAACTATTAATCCACATTATGTGGCGGACCTAATAGCTCAGGAGTCACGTGCAGCAACAAAAGAACGAGAGCATATTCAACGCAGTAATCTCGATTTTAATAAAATAGGGACAGATAAAGCCGGAAAAGCTTGTTCCAATCGTTACATATGAAATATTTTGCATGAAAATATTAAAGCCTTTGTGCACTTGGAGGCGTGGCAACATAGAATCAGTTGCAGTAAAATTTTGGTTCTTCATGAAAGAGACAAACGGCAATGTGCCAAACTCTAATATTTACTTTAAAAGTTCGTCATGCGTTCACTATACTAAATATCATATGTGTAGTGTCCAAGAGAGTGGTTAACACGTTCTGAAATCTTAGTATAGACCAGAGTACACATAATTTCCACTCAGCAATTCATTATCTTAGATTACACAGCATCTCCTTCCCCTCCTCCTCCTCCTTTTGTATTTCCTCACATATCTAGATTAGCTTAATCCTTTCATAAAAACTAGGCCACGAAATCAAATCAGACTTGAAGTGTAACAGATTCTTACAATTCACCAGGCCTATAATTACCATTACTGATATAGGTCTCCATAATATACAAGAGCTTAGTGGGGTACCCTGCAGTGCTCGTTCGGGGATTAGCTTTGAAAACGTTTCAAAGAATGAAGTGCACAAAGTTTAAATCAATTCTTTGAAAGGAGATTTGATGATAAGACCAGTGCAGCGCCACCAGGAAAACAAGCGCTTATAACAAGTCTCACGTCTATGAAAACAAAATCGTTACCAGGCTGTCAACATAATATGCTTTGATTTATTATAACTTGGCATCAGGTATTATCATTTGCTTTGAAGCAACATGTCGAACGTATGGGTGGTGTTGTAAAATTGATTGTTGCAAAAAAAAAAATGGCCATATCAAAGCCAGTATTTTTCTAATAACGCGTTCTGAGCTACATGGCCAAGTCTCTGCAAGGTCAATCGACAGACGCCAATTCCATGACCTAACTGGCCTATCGCTGTAGAGGGATACCGGTATTACGGTCATTCTCCGATTTGGAGGGGAGAGAGAATAACAAACCCACATCTAGGGATGCAAGGCATTGCTAGTAATCCCCTCCATCTATCGTCATGGAAATGTGGTGCTGATGGATTCTCTGATGTGTCTTGGACGTAATGGACAAACCAAAACATGGTCCTCCTTCCTCGTCCCTAAGGATCTGAGGATCTTCCTCCGAATTTGCAGTCAGATTACTGAGACGATGCTGCACCTGGTGGTAAAAGCGCGCCTACTTAGGTTGGATCCTGACTTTAGGAAAGGACAGATTCAAAGTGTCCGTCATTAACAGAGTAAGTGGGAAGAAAACAAAAATTGATGACATGATCATGCACTTTGATATCGAAGTAGCTTTCCCTGAGCTGGACCAAGACATGGTAACAAGGCGATTTCTAAAGATTCCAGGCTGGGCTTTGTTGATTTCTTCCGTCCTTCTCATGTCTTTGTCAAGTATAATTGTCTTGACTTCTCGTGAGCAGTGAATGCTACTTCTTGAATGTGAACACTTAACGAACTGTTAAAATGTAAAAAGTGTGGACCTTTCAGTTAACTTAACAAATTACATCGACATTAAGCTATACATTTTTTATAAAGGGGTGTAGGGCCAAGAAATGACGCATGGAGAATTGTAGGAATGATAGGGAAGCTGTGAAAAATCACTATAGTTAAGTTATGATGTGATGTTTCTGTATCTAGACTCTTTCATCTGTCTATGTGTTGTCATGTCGTTAATAACACTCTTCGTCTATGTGCCACATTTGTTGTCTGCGTCTTCCTTCAATAACTTGTTAAACTTGTTGTACCAAACTCTGAATCTACTCTCAGCACTACATTCTGGACAATGTCGTGTTATGAATTTTAAACACAAGCTGACTCCATCGATCTAGATCTAAGCCTTGTGTCACTCTGTTATGGTAAATATTATTGTGCTCGTGCTCGACAATCGTTAACTGGTACAGATGTTGGCTCATATGCAGGCGACAAATATGTGATTACCCCAGAGCTTTTGTTTACGCGTTATTGATAACTGTTGCCTTTGATCAAAACAGTTGTTTTTATCAACCTCAGCAAAAGTTAGAAGCCATCCGCGATTGGCAACGAATGGGAGCTTCCAAAATTTTGTCAACTGACCTTTCTGAAGAGCAAAACCAAGCTTTCCGCATGGCTTAACTAGAGCAGCCAACGCCCACTTTTATTTACTTTACAGCTCTGTTTTCCAACAACAATTCTCGCTCATCGATAACTGTAAACTTTACTGTCTTGCACACTTTCGCGCCTCACTCATAGCCCATGGCATATGGGATTTTGTTTTTGTTTTTGTCCTGGCTGGCTTATTCGGAAAGGTGATTTTTACCTTTCTGTAAACTAATGATTTATCTGCTTATATTCAATATTTAGCTAGTACCATTGCTATTAGGGTGGAATCATTTCTCTAATTCTCTCTCATCAAGAATAGAGTACTAATAGCCCTGACACTTCCGGTATTACTGAATTAAGAGTAAAAACAATTTCATTCGAAATTGTAAGTGATATGAATCTTAAGACTGCTACAATTATTGTATCACCTAGCATATTGAACATTACAGTAGTTGTAATTGTACTTTATAAGCCAGATCTTTGCATTAATCCCATTTTTAAAAAGATCCAAATTCAGATGCACTTTACTTTTCTATCTGTGGTTTTGTAGGATGGAGTTGTATAGGTGCAGATAGACAGGATTTGCGAAAGCTGGAAGATGTGAATGAAGAAATGAGTGTAAGATGCCGGATATGAATTTGAATTGAAATTTTTCCTCCTTTTGAAGCCAAATATCTGGAATAATACAAAACATTTAGAAAGTACGCATCATGTTTTTACTTTTTTAAGTAAAAATATGACGTCCAAAGACGAAAGAAATTATGGCGTTTGCAAATGGATGTTTTGATTATCTGTCATGGGAAAGCATACAAAGTGTTAATTGCTGGGTGTTTTTTTCTTTTTGTATAAGTCTCAATGGATTATACAAAGGAGGAAAAAAAACGGGTTGAAAAGTACGGCTATATTCATCAGCATCCTCCGTTAACTGGAGTTTCTATTGAACNTTTTTTTTTTTTTTTTGTATAAGTCTCAAAGGATTATACAAAGGAGGAAAAAACAACGGGTTGAAAAGTACGGCTATATTCATCAGCATCCTCCGTTAACTGGAGTTTCTATTGAACGCAGCTATTTGAGCAAATATTTCACATATTAAAATGAAATAATCTTTTCTTTTTATATGTTTTTATTGATTCATTTGTTTGCTCAGTTTTCACATGCCATATTTCATTCCACGTTTCTTTACATAACACAGGTCAATAAACCGGTTTTGGAATGAACGTGACTGCATAGTTACAAAACGACTGCAAAACCCAATCAGTGGCCAAGCAACGAACAAAATATTTCATTTTTTTAGGGACAGGGGCGTAGCAACTGCAGGGTAGAACATGCCGCCTTCAAATCTGGTTGTGTTGGGCAACTTGCTAAACAGCGCTAGGATTTCCGATTTTGTCTCAGACAATTTTATTTACATTGTTTTCCACTGCCAACTTGTTGCTTACGTCTAGGTTATGTATATACACACTTAATTAGATCTATTGGCATGCAAAATCACAGTGTGGTCGAATGGTAATGTTGAACTTAGGATTGAAGGTAGCACTGAATTCGATTCTTGCAATGGTCAAGCTATACTAGACATGTTTGGAAAAGCCTTTCATTCATTCATAATATTACTCAGTCTACCGCCTGTAAAATAGATACTTGGCTGGAAATTCATCGTGTAATAATATATCCTTGCTTTGGCCCAAGCATTGGAGAATTTCTCGTGTAAAAACAAATGTATTTGACTAATTTTCGCCACATACAGCATTATTATAAAGAGGAAGGATTTACTTCTGTTTAAATGTAAATATAATGTTACGGCAAATTCAGTTTCAGACAGGGTTCTCCTGCCCCATTTAGGCCCGGCTACGACCTTATGCGTAAAAATGATTTACATCAACAAACATGTCAAGCACATGCACGAACAAAATCGTTTCCATCGTGAAAGGCTACGGTAACTAACCTATTTCCCTATGAATGAACTGGAGTTTTGCAGCATGGCGTATCATCACAATCGATGCATTTCCTTTGATCTGAGAGGTGATATATGGAAGTGACCTCAACGAAATAAACTGATAACCCTGTCAATTTACGCATGCAAACATCTCACATCCGATGTTATGTATTGCTGTCCTGTTGAGGGTTACATAATGCATCCGATACACTATCTCTTCCGCCAATCAGCATGCGTAACTTTGGGGGTTGTGGCAGCTTCTAGACTTTGTTTACGAAATTTGCCGGACTTCCGGTATTCGATCGCTGTTCCCTATCCGTCATTAAAGGTATTAAGGGAGATTCCTTGCTGTTGCCTTTAAAACATGCTTAAACTTTAACTTAATGCATGCTAAGGCTGACTGATACTGTCACAAAGTACATCTGATTGTTCGACTTCCTCTATGCGTAATACCATAGGACACTCCTGTTAGAGTTTGTTCTAGGATTAGGGACATAATTGGAAAAGGGGAAGTACACATGAAAGAGTATTTCCGCAACGATAATGTCTACGGGCTGCCCCATGTTCGCTTTATCTTCCTTAACCCTACCTTGTCTCTGATACTAAATCAAGCACTGGGGAAGTGCACTGAAATATTGCCTGCAAACTTTTGCAGGAATTTCCAGGTACAGGTTGACATCAATGCAGTCCCGTGTGCAAAAAAAAAAAACCAACCAAAAAACAAAAACACAAACCATCCACTGTGAACTCAAGTCATTGAACGAAATCTATTTTGACTTGTTAAATATGACAGCAAAACACAACCACATATGATAATGGGCAGGCAAACCGACTGTCAAAATAGGCACTGCTTGGATGTTGGACATGTTTGTGGCGAAGCTGAGAATCTTGAGATGTTGGTGATAGCTTTGTTGTAGATTAAACAAAAAAGCCAGTATACCTGATTACTGTAGTATTCTTGAACCAAATTTTGTACAGATCGGTGAGCTACTCAATATGGAGCTGAAAAAAAAAAACAACAACAAAAACAACAACACATTGATACTAGTATAATCAGTAGGTTCTAACTTCGTCTGAACGTATAACAGTGACTTTTTTATTAGTTGCTTCCTCTTTGACATGCGATTCTAAGTCAAAACATGTCAGTCTCGCATTCTCATTGTTCGAATTACAAAATACATTTTTATTAAAGAGGTAGACTTTTCTCTCATTCATGCTTTTCAACAAGGGTTTGATTTTGTAAATACCCGGATGCGAATGCAAATATAACAGAAGGACATGATTATGTAAATACAGGCAATACATAAAGAGACTAATCCTCTATGCCTTCCCTCCCTCCATCCTCTCTGGAAACAAAAGGAAGAGAAAGAGAAGGGGGGAAATGTCAGTACAATAGGAGTTATACTCGTCATCAAAATGCTGACTGCATTCCCGAATTGCCTTGTCTGTCCTTACAACCATTAATTTTCTCCATTTTACTGCACATGTCCTGCTTGGGAGGTCTGCTGGCAAAATGCCAACACGCTTTCCTCATATGTGTTGCATCAAGATGAGGCTTAAGTCGCTTTTTGGCATAATCATTGTTATTGGCATAACATGTACTTTCATTAGGTGAGAAACATATTTGACTAGCATTTTCCTGGACTGCGATATTACATAGTTGTCTGATGTGGCAAGGGGTCACCCCATGCAGTGGAAAAAAATATCAGATGAAATCGTGACTCAAGAACTTTTATACTATATAATTTATGAATCTAATATATCTGATGAAAATTGAAATTTATCCACAATCACTGACTATTAGCCCATAAAATCAATGCTTTTGTATATAGAAATAACTTTGCTCTCGATTTCTGCAACAAACAAATAACTGAAACCGGATGGTCCTGTTCACTTTCAGAGCCTGATATCTCGGGTCGTAGTGTAGCGACATAGGCCTAAATTTGACAGATTGCAAGACATTCTTATTGTTTGTTATTAAAGTCGGTCAGATCAGCTTTGGCAGTTTTACACATCAATGGGGGTCTCAATATGCACTGCATGTTTACTTGCCACGCAAATGAAGCTGTAAAACACCTTGAAAGATCCTTGATATGCTTGGTGTATAAAATTTCATTTGACCGAATTTTATCTGAGAAAAAAAGAATAATTTGACCGAATTTATCTCAAAAGAAAACAAAAGAGGTACCATTATCTTGTTTTTCTCCAGCTGGGTTGAAATATAGGGCAGGTTATGCCCGTTCATTTTCCAATGAGCAGTGCTTTGCTCTTTAGATGTGCGAGAAAAAGCATGGCATTTATCATGACATATTACAGTAAGGACTCACGAACTCGTTTTCGTTTGCGTTCTTGAGTTAGATTTGGTATAAAAAAATAAGCGATTCCAGAATAGGGCATTGTGAGGAATATTAGGTTTCTTCGAGTAAAAAAAAAAAATCTGAAGTCGGCTCCAACAATGCAAATCTTTCTTTCTCGTGGGGACGTATGATGAGTATACCAAGATCATTATAAAAACATCAGTATTCCATGGTGTATAGGAAACTTATAGTATTGAGATGTACTTAATATCAAGGTCCACTTTAATAATGAAACTTCCAGAAAAATTATGAAATTCTTACTTATTAACAAAATAAATATGTGCTTATTAAATGAGTACTTAATTCCGAGGTTTCGCTGTAGAAGTTTTATATTGGCTCCGGTAAAACTGCACAGAATCATATCAGTTGATTGTGTTATCGTCAACGGGTATATTTCTTCAAAACAAATTAGACAGCAGTGTTTTGCCTCGCCGTATTTCACAGTTTGAAATGACAAAGTAGATCCACTTCAAGTCAGCGGAAAGACCACAATGTCTCTTGATTTGGAACACAGTTTGAGACACGATACAATCCTGTCAATTACAAAAAAAAAAGATAGGAAAAAAACCAACATTGCTTTTGGATTTAGGAGGAATTAGTAGCATATATGTGGGTTTGTGTCGCTGAATGAATGAAGCGATACGATTTAGATGTACAGTATCTCTTTGATAATTATCATCAAACACGAAGACGTGGATGTGTTTATTCCAAAGCTCACATGCCGGGAACGTCATGCTGGTGTTCTGTGAGGCATGTAGACCGGAGCATTCTGCAAGAGCGTAACCATCTTGTTATACCTCCCCAACTCCATCATACTCTCCAATGGCAAAACATTTCGAATGGAACTTAGCAGGGCTTGTCACTTGTCCCGTGGGTCTCACCACAAAAGAAGAAGCAAATCTCATCCTCTTTAATTTTCCTCCCCAACAACCTTCCCACAGTAGGATCGACTAAGGATGGTGGATGATGGTGATCATCATATCTTGGTTTGACTCCTTCCTTTGCCTCCCACGTAATAAAAAGTTGTATGCAGTATGGCATCTAAGTTGGTCAACTTAGATCTACAAAACCATTCCTACAGTATCTCCCCCCTTGCCCCCCTCCTTCCCCCACGTCCCTCTACCACTTCTGAATCCTCCATCTCCCTCCTAATCCCTTCTATATATTGTAATGATGCAATGTCTGCATGAATAATACCTACGGCCCTGAAGTTTTGAGAAACTTAGCTTATCAACTCAACTAGCTCTGCCAAACTCGACACCGAATAATCACTTTTGTTGCGGTTTTTGAAAACAGCCATTTGCAACGCGTATTCCTTAAAGCATGTAATTATAGACTACGACCCACTGTGACATTATTAAAAATTGCTCCCAAAAATAAACCTATGATTGACAGCAGCTTTGTTGATATCGTTCTCCAAAACAAATGTCCGGAAATGTGTCAACAAAGAGCTTGTCAACATTTTTAAGTTTCAAGATTAGTTACCCAGCCAGGGGCTAACCTTCGCGCACTTCCTGCATCTGCATGGAAAAACACAAAGAAATGAATATTATCTATCTATCTTATGTAGCAAGGGTTTCCGAACTCTCTTTATTTTGTTTACTCCAAAATTATTAGATGGAAACATTTTCTTTGGAAATATGAGATCACAGTTATCATCCTTGAGCCTTGTGACTTGCTACGTGATTAGAACCCAGCTTTGGTATATATCTCGCATGGAAAAGCACAAATGATTAAATGATTGTGTTATCTATTTCTGTATCAAGGATTTCTAAACTTCCCCCATGTTTTGTATAACAGAGTTACTCAGCGGAACATTTGTATCAGAAAGCATGATTTGAAAATTTGTAACCAAAGAATGTGTTTTTGAACCTTGTTACTTGCAACGTGATCAGAACTCTTTAGATCTACTTCTCGCCTGGACAAACACATATAAATAAAGCATGGCCTGTTATCTACTTTCTGTATCAAGGATTTTCAAACTTTGCCCATGTTTTGTACCCCAGAATTACTCAACGAAAATATTCCTTAGAAAAACAGGATTTGAAAATTATAATTAAAGACCTTGTCCTTGACCCTTGTCACTTGTTACGTGACCTTTGCCCAACACTGGTATAGATCTAATTCTCGCATGGAAAAACAGGAATAAATAATGCATTATGTGTTATCTGTTTTCTATATAAAGGAATTTCAAACTTTTGCCATGTTTTGTACCCCAGAATTACTCAACGAGAATAATTGTCAGGGAAACAGGATTTGAAAATTGTAATCAAAAGTTTGTCCTTGAGTCTTGTTCCTTGCTACGTTATCAAAACTCAACCTTGTTGTAGATCTACTTTTCGCATGGACCAACGCAAATAAATGGTGGATGATATGTTATCTGTTCTTTGTATCAAAACTTTTACTGTTTGCTCATGTTTTTGTATCCCAAAATTACTCAACGAAAATATTTGTCAGAAAAACAGGATTTGAAAATTGTAATCAAAGAGCTTGTCCTTGAGTCTTGTTACTTGCTACTTGATCAGAATCCAACGTCATAGATTTACTTTTTGCATGGAAAAGCACATATACATATTCATAAATGCATGTTTTGTCTATCTTAATATATCAAAGAGTTTCAAACTTTCACCATGTTATGTACCCAACAGTTACTCCACGGTTAGGTGCTAAGCCTAGAGCAGGGCCGGAGCCCACCCTTAACATTACAGAGTTATAACAACTACACTGTTCAAGGCCTCATATCAGGGCCGGATTTTGGGTCTGTGGTCTCCCATTCTCCTCCTCTTCCTCCTCCTCCTTCTCCTTTTTCGCTCTCTCTGTCTCACCCTCTCTCTCTCGTCTCTGGCGCAGAGCCCTCAACAGGTGCGGGGCCTTGGCACATGCCCATTGTACCCATGCCAAAATTCGCCACTGCTTATTGCATGTGGGGGTCTCTATAGATTTCAGATTATTTTTGTTGTTGAAGGTTTATATAAGTTAGGTTGCTTATGATATTCATTACATTAGTAGCGCTATTATACGTATGTAACATATTTTGTTTATTGCATTGTGTGTAATAATTAGCAATATATTCTGTATATTATGGTTTTATGGTTTTGATTATTCATTTTAATTCAATAACTGTGTTTTTTAACAACACGAACAAAAACACGAACAACAACAACAACAACAACAACAACAACAACAACAACAACAACAACAACAACAACGTCAATAATAGATTAATCCTACAACGTAGAGAACGTCTAGATACACAATAATATCTAAATGCGACTCTGCATCTTTAGGTATGAAGATGCCAATAGCACCTGGCATACAAATATGAAACTGTGATTCATAGTCCCTATAAAATCAGTAAACTGGCCACGGGGAGGGGGGAAGAGGATGGGTTTGAATTCCAAAGGCTTAGATAGGTGCAAATACATGTGTAGACTCAGAATAGATGAGGTTTAGTCCCTTAAGTATAAAATTTGTAGTTGTTGCTAGGTGGGTAAGGTTACCCTGTTTACTGTGTGAAAAGGCCTTAAATATTAGGTTGTGTGCTTCACTGCCGAAGTTCTCAAAAGCTAGCTGGTTCAGGGGCATTTTTCTATGTGTCAAAATTTGGAGGAAGAGCTAAACAACATGTTTGGAAAGTATTTTGACACGGCACCCAAGGATAAGTTAATTAGAAGTGTAAAACTTAATACAGCCAACAGTGAAAAAAAACATTGACATCTTCATACCTTTAAGCGTTAGTTGTACTGTATACACAATATTTTGGTAGTCTAGCTCTTATCGGAGTAGTCGCTCGGCTTCAGGGTAAATGCCTCTGACAGTCTAGCAACCTCTGTATTAGTGTTGTCTCCATCCTACATAATTTCGAAGAAAAATTAGATGATAATAGGACACGACTCCAACTATGTACGTAACCTCTCACCACTTTTGATAAAATATTTGAGACAGGACGGTCTCATTTCGGTTCTTTTAAATTATGTTATTAGAAATCTTGGGTTTTGAATTGCATGCCAATGTAAGTAATAATTTGGTCAGGATGAATCAAGCTTGAAGGGGTTTCTGTTTAATTTTTTTTTTATATTGTCATATTTCTGTAAGGATTTATTTGAAGGAGGAATTAAGTCATCGCAATCCAGTTACAATTTTCTTTTTTTACCGCCCCTCTTTCTTTATCTTGTGTATGTTATGGTCTCTTTCTCCTCCCTCTGTTCTCCAACTCTGTCATCTACGTCTTTTCCTTCGATAGATGCAACTCTGTATCTCTATTCATTCATCATTCATTCATTCTCTACGCATTTCTTCTACATTTTCTTCAAAGTCTTTCTAGACTATCATAGATAAATAACAGATATTATTATAATATATATATATATATATATAAAATCCTCGAGAGACCTTGCAGTCCATTCATGCCAAATCCTGCATTACGGACGAACGCACATCCTGTTTTCACATCTTTCCCAGAATTTCTTGGTCGTGGCTGGCTGAGTCCGGAGAAAGTAGCTCCAGATTCGGCGCGCCAAAACACGTTTCAAAAGACCTCAGACAGCACTAATGTATGTATCTGAAAATGAATGAATAAGATACAACTGTTTATGCAGAGGGTCTTTGAAGTATCTGCACTTAGCGTCCTTTCAAGGATGTGGTTTGTATGTATACAAGGCAGCCATACCCAATGTTGACAAATAAAGATCGTGTTTCCGGTTTGCAGGTTATCCATGTGTTGAGTCGACAGGAAACCAACAACTTTAAAGGTGTGCTATTGGATAGGGATGGTAGTATTCATCAGCAAATTTTAGGCGTCTTCTTCTTTATCCCCCTCATAAATTTCGCAGTAAGGCAAAGCTGTATAATACTCCGCCTTCCAACATTAGTGTTATCAGCAGCCATATTTGTTATGGAAACCTCGATTTCTCGGTGTCAAAACTCAACTAAATGTTATTGTTATTGTTATTTATATTGTTAAGACTTAGTTCACCGACGTTTGGGCATCCGAAGCTCAACACAGAGCCAAATAAGTATAAAAAGTACATAAAAATTATGACATTGTTTCACGATATTATTATTATTGTTTTTAAGGATCTTCTTAGACCTTAGTCTGGGAACTATAGTTCCCAGACTAAGGTCTAAGAAGATCCTTAAAAACAATAACTATAATGGGAAATGGAACCCAGCAAAAAAAGACAGCTTCACAGCATTCACAAGTTTTAAAAGTTGAAAAAGTTTCACAACTACAAGAAGTTTCACAAATACAGCCAAGTATCACAAGTTTAACAAACTTCCCCGTTATCATTTTGTTCACGTGAATCTTGATCTTTGCTCCATGACACAAGTGAAAGTGCGCATTGGGAACTCCAGGGACACGATCTCAAGTGATTTTTTTTTTTATGTTTGCACATACCTGCAACGAAACTATTTCATTCAGGATTGGGATTTCATGGTGTCATGATTTGCAATCTGAAAAATTGGGTCGTTCGGGAGTGGTTGTACAAGCGCGTGACAACATTTACATGGATCCGGATTTGTGTGATCAAAAAAGAAATAAAAAATAATCCTCTTAAATCGGGTACACACTGGTATCATGAATCCGCCCAATGTTTGCCAACAAACCCTATTCAGACCTATCTTTTCAAATGCTGGGTGTGTTTTCATGTGCAAAATTGGGCGAATATTTATACACTATAGATGACATTGCTGAGAAAAGGAAAACGGAAGAACACTTAGTATGAGATTGATAGCAATTTTAACGACTGATGGAAGTAATGAAATTTCATAAATTAAACTTCTGACAATGAGTGTTGATTGTGTTCTACCTTTCCAATCTTACTGAAAATCTAATCTGAAAATCTAACTGATCCGTTATAAAAAGTCAAGCGGCCTCGAATATGGACACAGTTTCGCTGAAAATATAAAAAAAATAAAAAAGAACTTTCAGAATGAGAGGCCAGTGATATTGAACTAATTATAGCTTCGATGGAAAAATCGCAACTAACGTGAGTCTGATGTTGTATAGCAGAAACAATAAGCCTGACATTTCTATTTCCATCTAACTTCACAATAGTTGCAATTAGATTTAAAAATCATAACGATAATGTGATTTCCAGACCAGGGCAGTATTAAGATACTGGGTCCAGCCTCAGCTTTAGGTTACAGACCTGTAATGGAATTGGATCCTTTTTTCCTCTATGGGCTATATTAACATTTTCAGCTGCCCTCTGAACCCAAAGTTTTAGCTTTCACCCAGACCCATACCAGATTGAAGCTCATTATGTGGCCCAAATTTTATGACTTACCCAACCCTGGCAAGCCCACGGAAATTTTGAGCTTGGTCGCTATTTGTAAACAGACCCTACATTTTTCACTGGTCAACGCCAAACCCCTCCTCTTCCGCCTGAGCACACCCTTGACCTGGCAGTTCCAGCCCAGGACTAAATAGTGCCTGGTAAAATAAAGTAAAATGGACACAGTTTCCCATGATATCAAAATTTCCCTCCTCGAGCCCTTATTACTGGAAGCAGGGCATGCCAAAAGAGGAAAAAGGGGAGATGAAATATAACCCCTAAGTTTGTAGGACCCAAAAGTGAAAGTACAATTACAGGCCTGTAACCTTTAGAGATAGATCTATCCGATCTCCTGTTCTACAGTTCCCTGCCCTCAGCTCCCCAACCCCCCGAACACAAACAGAGACAGTATAACTATTATCACTCTGTTAGGACATAACAGTTCTCTCTCTCTCTCTGTCTCTCTCTCTCTCTCTCTCTCTCTCTCTCTCTCTCTCTCTCTCTCTCTCTCTCTCTCTCTTCCTCTCTCTTTCATTCGTTTCCATTTGTATCGTATTTGTTTTACCTTCTTTTTTGTTTCTGTTTCACCAATATTTTCTGCTCTTCTAGTCAGTCTTAAGTTGCGCATATTTATATATGGTCTTAGGCTTGGGGCTACAGCCCCCACTAGAACACTTTGATGTCTAGCTTTTGTTTTCCTGTAAATGTGTCCGTAGCAGTCAGAAAACGGAAATGAAAGCTCATAGATCTAAATATACTAAAATTCGAACAAAAAACATATGGCAGTATGAGAGATAATCAGCAAGATGAATTTCTATGACTGGTTGTGTTGGTTTTCGGCAACATGGTACCAAATCCCGTTGCATTTCCACCACAACTTTTTAACCCCCCCCCCCCTTCCCCCTCATGGTGAACTGCAAGTTAGATGTAATCGGGCATTACAGTATAAGCGTAATGTGAGTTGACTTTATCGACCACATTGTTCTGGTACAAAGCCGAAGAACTGTTATGGCTAAAAATGTTATGGTCTTGTAACTGAAACAAAAAAAAATGTTCCTTGTGCACTGCGAACCACAACAAGCTATTCATTAAAACTTGTCCGCACTCTGGTAAGAAAAGCTAGATCAGTGTTTAGAGATTACGAAAACAGAAACTGTAGTTTTAGAGCTAATATAAAAATTCAATGCTTATTAATATTAAGGCTATAATAACAAGTGCGTGTATGTATGATATAAAATTTCGAATCTTTGTCAAGGTTTATATTCACTCTGTCACTCATATCAAGCTAACTAAGACAAAAAGAGCAATTCACTCTGTCACTCAAATCAAGCTAACTAAGACAAAAAGAGCAATTCACTCTGTCACTCAAATCAAGCTAACTAAGACAAAAAGAGCAAGAGGAAGATATCGACTATTGTACGATTACAAAAATGGAAAGTATCGAATAAAATTTGTGCCGAAAACAAGTGTGGCCAAAAACCAGCGCAACCCTCGCTTCTCCCCTGCACGTCTGTTGCACATGTAATCCAAGTTTCATAAATTAGATTGGATAAACTGACAATTGTGATCCCTAGCACAGAATAATGAGTAAAAATTATTGACCCTCAAATGGAGTTGTGAAATGGTAATTAGAGGTCTAATTATTACTTTATTGAATAAATAGTTATGACTGTGATCCTCGAACTTAACAGTACTTGCTGACTCTCTCATTTCATTACAGTGTGTGTGTTTGTGTGTGTGTGTGTGTGTGTGTGTGTGTGTGTG
>JAWQUT010000132.1:723149-749375 GCA_033807755.1 Ellobium chinense | reverse complement strand
GGGGGGGGGGGTTAAATGATGATGCTTTAGTGCAGTCTGACAGCTCCGGTGACCCTCTAGCACTCAGTCCGGCGTGGACGAAAAAGTTGTGTTTACTGAGAGCTTGCGCATTTACGATGGGATATTGATAGATTGGTACTGAATACATCCTTAGTAGTGTTCAACATGCAAAGTTATTGTAATCCTTACGATGGCAAGAGATCCCATCGTAATGTCCAAATTCTCAAATGTCTAAGCCCCCCCGCAAAGCCTTGGTAGCCGAAGCAGGTTGTAAAGAAGGGGAGAGACAGATAGAGAAAGAGGAGAGAGAGAGAGAGAGAGAGAGAGAGAGAGNGAGAGAGAGAGAGAGAGAGAGAGAGAGAGAGAGAGAGAGAGAGAGAGAGTGTGAAGCAGAGACCTTACACTATTTTGAAACCTACTGCAAACATGAAGACAGTGCAAAAGGGCCAATACCTTATGTGGCCTTTGAATACTAAATTACTCTTGACGCAATTTGAAGTATGTGTTATTACTTGGTGGAGAAATCGGTTTTGAATTTCCTGATATCATTATGAGCGGTGTACTTCGATACGCATCGATAGGAACATGACTAGACCATAAAAGAATTTCAGAATTAGAGATCTGATATTGGGAACTCCTGAGTTTGTAGATGAGTTGCAAGAAATGATAAGTGCATGGAGGTGAGTCGCCGGCGTAAGTGTTAATTAGATAGGTCTACGTACATATCCTTGAGAAACGCTCGAGCTGTCTAATGGCAGTTCCATGGTAGCTTTGAAAAGTTGGCAAATTCACGGAGTAAGTGGGACTTTAGCAACATTGCTTCTTTTTTGTTACGGTTATTTCCATGTTTTCTTTATCTAAAATTCATGATGCATAATATCATTACGTGGGCTATTGCAGGGCCATTATTGTCTGCTTTATTGAGAGTTTTTGTGCTGTTGTTGTTGTTGTTGTTGTCGTTATTGTCAAAAGGTATTTTCCACATGGGCAGAAGTATGACTCATAACACTGAAAGGCACTGACGTCATTTGATTTAGATATGTTGTATTTGTTGTTCTTCAGTGATTAGAGAATAGCAACATCGTCTAGTATTTCGATTATTCAGAATAATGACCTCATCACATTGTGTGTTCTGTGAATTTGCGCCGGAAATGCTGCTGCAATCTTCTAACCAACACGTATAAAAAGAATTGAATTAATCAACAGACCGTTGTCATCAAGAGAGGTAGTCTCGTACTTTCATAATGTCAAACTTTTGGGTATTTAAACAATCTAAGCCCGTGGCTTTGCAAAACCAGCATTAACGTTTGTGTTTTTATGTTGTCTGGTTCTCTAAATTGATAGCACTTTGAACATTCGTCAGCATCCTCTCCTCTGCATTGTCTACAACCAGTGTCCAGGATCTCGTTAGAGGTAGTTTACACAGGACGATACCGGTTTGATCCGGTTAGAATTTTTCAAAAATTAAATCTGTCTCGATCTTCACTCTTCCATCCCAGAGTTCTCTGACATGCCTCTGGATCACACCGATTGCCTTCACGATAAATAAATAGCATAATTAGCTCCTAAGTATACATGGGAGCAGATCAACTTAGCTTAATGGATCGTACTTCGTTATACACGTCCATACGTATCATTAAGTGCATTAAAAAAAAGAAATTGTAACCGATAATTAATTGGCTGTGCACGGTGATGGATTAATGCAACTAAAGTGCAGGATGTGCGAAAGCACTGGAAATTTGCATTAGACTAAATGCATTATGACAACTAGTACAGACATAGGTCGGTTAGTGAAGCAAACGAAATGCCTGCCTTTGTTTGCGTATGATTATTTATGATATGATATTTGTAATTATATATAAGACCTCGATATTAATTATTCATTTGATGTGTGTACTTCGTTATTAAGTGTGAATTTCACATGCATGGATTCATTCTTATTCTATCATTTATTACTCAGGTGGGTCTCAATTACAAGTTGACATAAGACAAGACAAGACAAGACAAGACAAGACAAGACAAGACAAGACAAGACAAGACAACATAACATATCATAACATAACATAACATAACATAACATAACATAACATAACATAACATAGCATATTTTATTTGCCTATATAAGTACATTGTCTTGTTTACTAGAGCATTGATTTATCCCGAACCACTTTTGACAACGACTCATAACTAAACTAAGTCACACACACACACACACACACACACACACACACACACACACACACACACACACGCACACACATTTGCTCTTCTGGAACTAGCCTCACTGGAAATATCAACCTCTCAGGGCTTTGATGACGTACGCCTCAGCCAGATATGTACCACGTCTGTGGTCTGGGCTTATTCCTAACAAACTTGTTAAACTTGTTATTCTGAGGAAAGAGATGACCCAAGGCTCTAGCCAGTTACTATGTCACCTTGCCTGCACTGAATGCGTGCTTATAAATCTATAATGCAGCAAATGTTTTAATGGCGGGAGCGCATCTTAAAAGGTTAGCGGACACTGACATTCAATTAATTAGTTCTTATTTGGGATGCAGCAAGCAAGATATTGAAGAGGCGTGCATTGCTAGATCTAGAGAAGTCTGATCTTTGGGTGCACAGACGGCCTGACAGGAAGTGCACTGGGTAATGACGCAAAGATCTGGGATTTTTCGAAACTGCGTTCCTTCATTTCTTCTACGGGAAAGGGGAGGGGAGAGGCGGAGACAATAATCGAGAAATATGGCCGGCATCTTTTTTATTATTTTCAAGCAGTCTTCAATTATCAACCTTTAGAAATGAAAAAAACAATCGTTGATTTGTTATTCCTTTTGTAGGATGTTTCCGTTTCCAGTCTCCTGAAAAAAAGTGTCTTTGAATTTTGTCTTCATTAATTTGCCCTTATGGCGCAATACTCTTTTAAGTCTTGCCTGTTTGTTTGCATTAGAGTTTTACAGCTCTTTAACACGGCTACGGTTGTATTGCGCCTATCCTGTTGCAAGACAAAATTACTGGATAAAAATTTCGTATCAGTGATTGTTTTGCCCGGGGAGTGGCCATTAACCTACTCTTTTAGTAACTGTGCGATTTTAAAACTGTAAAGAGATTTTCAAAGTGCGCATCGAGCACACAGGATTTCCTAGTTTTTCGTCCGTATCCTAGAAGACTACAGACGCCGGTCAGGTTGGAGCTAATTTTTTTTTTATTTTGATACGTTTTTGTTTTTGGTGTATAATAGTGTAATATATACGTTTGTATATTTTCTACATCTTCTACGTGATTACTTGTCACCCCTGAGGTGTGATGGACCAGGGCAGACACAAAACATCTCCAGCTGTCTCATTGAGTTGCAGGATACTATATGGAAATGCCTCTTTGAGGAATGAGATAAAATTATCTCTCCAGATACGTGAACGTTTCGAAATGGCCAAGATTAGTCTATAGATCTGGAGCCATCGTGCTCAAATTATATACTGTTTTCAGTGGAAGTCTTGCATTTACATTTATTGATTGATGAATTTTTGATGTAGTCTCATTTGTTACTATGTATCTATATATAAAAAATTCGTGATTTGGGTTTTTTCCCCTAATAATCCATGTTAAACCTTGTTAAACTTAATTGCATTCAGCTTGATGCATTTATGTAATTCTTCCGATGATAAGAGATCCCGTCGTTAATGCGCAAACTCTCAAATTAATTTCCTTTCCAATCGTGACCTACTTTGAGGGCGTCACCCAGGCTTAGTGCCAGGTGCACAGGTTGGTTATGATAGCCCTTTTTTAAATATACGGCTTTATGATTATATTTCGTGTCTTTATGTGCGTCATGTTGCCAAATAAATGCAGAACGACGACTACAGATGTCGTGATCACAGACAGCCAACCATAATAATAGTTGATAGCTTGCGCATTAACGTTGGGATCTCTTACCATCTTACCACCCTACGAATTGGTGCCGAATGCACCTTAGTTGTGCAGCGTTCAATATGCTGAGTTTAATGTAATTCTTACAATGGTAAGAGGTGCCAACTTTAATGCGCAAGCTCGCAATAGTTTCAGTCACAATGATGAAACACAGTTCGATTTTGGGGCACAGAGCTTTCTGAGTCTCAGAGCCCGTGACGATAGACAATAAGGAAGGTGTACGCTGCGCCTGTACTTTCACTCTCAAAATAGTGAATTTATAACTAGTTAACAACAATGTGAAAATAACAGTCGTGTGCCCATTAGTATGGTTGTGGTGAATATAATTATATCTGATATGGAGGTGGGAGGCTGTGAAGTGTTTAAAATTTTGCAGTACACCAGTGAGGTGCAGCGGCCGTATGCATAATCCAAGTGTTTAATGACGTACTGCGTTAACAATAGTGAATACTTCTTGGTTACACAGTATGTTAACTAAAGCAAGGATTATGCATACGGTCACAGAAGGCTTGATGAAATACTAAACTTTCACAAAGGGGTGGGCACAAAACTAGGACGCTTGAAGCAGGCCTGGCTGTCCCTATATTCTACCGTATTGTTAAAGCCGTCCAGATGCGAACAAGAAAGCAATGAGCAATGTAACGTTAGCTGAACCTTACGCCCTGAAAGGATCGCCCAAGATAATAATAATAATAATGATAATAATAATAATAATAATGCGGTTTATAAGTCTCATATCCAGGCTAATGCCCGCTCACGCGACTTCACACTATCAGTACCCCAGCAGGCCTGATCACTCTAGGACTTTCTCGACTCCCTGGGGAGCATACAGTGCCGCTGCCATTTATAGGCGCTGATCACTAGCATTCTGACAATATCTTCCATTGCCTATAGCCAGGTACCCATTTTACAGACGGGTGGGCTGAGGAAAATGAGAATGAAATTTGATATATTACTCTTAAAGTTTTCAATTGATCTTTATGAAAATTTCATCAATGGTCATGCATAAATAGATATTAATTGTCACAAAATTTCCTGTTATTTAATTGTATTATTATTGTAAACGCACAGAGCAGGCGACCGATGTGTCCACATAAGAAACGATGGATTCGTGAACCCCAGGTTCAAAGAGGTTAGGTATTACTGTGCCTGTAGTTCTGGTACCTCATAATCCAGTACATCCAGGGCAGTCAACTAATTAAGATTATAATATATAAAAAATAAAGTTTTAGGAAGTGAAAGATTCTGGACACGAAGTCTTGTTCCTGTCCATCAAAATCGACCAATCTGATGATGTAATATTATGTAAATGTACAAAGGTAAATTTACTTGTGGATAGAACTGTAGGTGGGGACAATGTTTCATATTTATTTATGGCCATGGCTGGGAGGAAAGACTTCCATTTTTGTAAAAAAAGAGCGTAGGTGCTGTCTATTATTAATTTCAATGGTTGTCTTCTTCAAGAATAGATTATCAACCAAAGTTTGTAGCTTGGTGCATAGCATTATATTTTTAAAACGAGTCGTTGTCTTTTGCTAGAACGTGCTTGTAATCTCTTACACTTCACTAAAAGTAAGATAGACAGATAGAAGAAGGAAGTCTATTCTCCTTCCTCCGTCTATTACACCCACTTTATACCAAACGTATCCATTTCAAAGTTTGTTTATGTCGCAATTTGTCGTGATATTACATATCGGTTGGTTTCAGTACAAATCAATAATATATTCTTATCATTGTAAGTGATATGGTAGGTTATGTTAGTGAGCTGGACATATAGCGTTAAGGGTGATCTAACATTATGCGTGGTATAAATGTCAGAACCCAATGTGAATTATTAAGATGTAGATCAGACTTGTGTTTGTTTGACCCCTTGCGGGTCCTTTCATTCTGTGGGCGGTCCCTCAGAGATTCTAAGCAAAGGAAGTATCAGTGTCTAGACGAGCCAAGATAGCTACGACTGATGTAGAAGAGCTGGAAAAAAGCGCGTTAACTTGCGAGTGGTGATTGCTATAAGTATATCTTTTCCTCATCTACTAGCGTACACATCAACATTGATTCTTGCCACATCCTCCTCCGACATAAGATTGTTGATAAAAAGTTCCACCGACAAATTTGAAACTGTAGATACTAGCTGCCATTGTGCCTGACTCCCACTTCTGGTGTATGCAAAAGATTACAAATTTTCTAGCTAGCATCTAAATGCTGGGCACACGTCCTCACGCTGTTAAAGCTCAGCAACATAAAAAAGCACCACTAGTTTAATCTCAGACTACCCCGGCCAAAGCCTCGTAACTTTATGTGTGGTTGCGCTTAAGTTAGATGTAAGCTTGCTGGGTGTCTCGGTCACCTGAGTATCTTTCGCAAACACCGTCGTATCTCTAAAAAGTGGTACATTGAAGATACAATTCTGTTTCGAAGATGATATCACCAGCTGCACTGTAGAAAAGAAAAGTCATGAGAAAAAGGACATTCGCCTTAGCAACACCACGACCTACAAAGTGAAGTGCAAAGAAGTCAGCAACAAGGGAGAAGAGAGGGTATTTCCATTGTATTAATGTTACAAAATATGAATATATAGCTACCATTAAACCTCTACCATTACATCCTCCGCTGTCTCCACCCTATTGTACTCGACATCCCAGTGCATTGCAAGTTTTCCCTGTTTGTTAGATCTGGTAAGAAGACTGGATGTTGTCAAACAAACAGGGAGGAAATCAATACAGAATTACAGAAAGGGTAAAAAGGACACGCAATAGAAGTAATAATCAACCATCAAACAGCAGGTGTCATCAGGACCGTAGCTACTTTGCACATCCCAACCCCAACCCTCGGGGATCCAGTAAGCAAACATTCACCCCNATTTCATAATGCCGAATCTCAACCCTCCTCCCCCCCTCCCACACACACACACAAGCACACACACACACATACATTCGATGCTTCTTCGATTTTAACAATGATGCATTGTTTTTACATAGGCCTCATGCTGTCTTCCTTTCCCTGAAGTAAAGAATTTTTTTTTCCCGACGGATTCCCCGCTCCCCCCAAATTCTCTTAACCCCAGACTTTAGGTAGTGGGGGAGGAGTGAGGTGGAGGGGAGGGAGGGTCTGCAGAGAATAGTCTAAACATAATATTTTGCTCATCTGGAGCGCATCCTTCCATGTCAGACACTCACAGACTACTCAACAACACTATTACAAGGCCAGTAGAGATGCAGGATATAATGAATTGTGTTACAAGGATTATCTTGTTTGTGTCTGTGAATCTGGGGCGGGAAGTCACGAGTTGGGGCGTTGCGGGGAAGGGGAAGGGGTCTGTAGTGATGATAGTTATGGGCATGAATCACATGTTTTGCTCATCCCACGAGCATCCTACGGTGTGAAATAATAATAGAATACTCAACATCATAATGCAAGACCAGCAGGCAGGCCAGAGGTGATGTATTGTGTTGCATATTATTGTGAATGAGCTTGTTTGTGTCAATCAGTGTCGGGGTTGGAGTCAGAGGTGGGAGGGTGGTTGGTTGGAGGGGGAGGGGGCGCCTGCAGGGATGCTAGTTATGGAGATTGCATCAACATAACATTTCGCTAATCTTGAGCGTGTCCTGCTGTGTAAAAACAGTAATAGACTTCACAAATTCGTAATACACGTCCAGTGGGGATATCGAACGTAATGAATTGTGTTACAAGAATGGATCTAATTAATCTCGTTTGTGTGTCTATGGGTCTGCGATGGGGCGGATGGTTGTGGGTGGAAGGAAGAGGAAGAGAAGGAGGAGAAGGGACATGTCACAATGACAGCCTGACTGATAATGGACAGACAGGCAAAGGGATGGATGGAGAGACAAAAGATGTTATGTAAGGCCTGCAGACAGACAGAGTCACTGAGCAAGCACAGTTGTTATTAAGGAAAGGTTCTTCTGGGACGATAGTTTTCAGCATACTATGATTTTGCAAAGCCCTCGTACTTCCCGTGGTGTCCACCAGTAATAGACTATTCAACATAATGCATGGCCAGCATAGAGATCGGGAGGAATAGGTTGTTACATGAATGATCCTGTTTCAGGATGGAGCTAAATGACGTCACTCACTTGCCTGTTTGGTTTGCCAGGTTTACTTCCGCTCGTGCTGACAAGGCCGGCAAGTCATGATTGTGTCGTGGTTATAAATCATGTTAGACACTTTCTGTATTGTTACATAACACTGGGGAGCGTGTGGGTATATTTTCAACTGGAATTGCTTATGATAGTGATATTCATTTGTTTAAAGCAGAACAAGGGCTGATTAAAACTATGTCAGATCGTGATGAGCGTCGCTATTTTTATGGTGGGAAGTCCGGGGTGAGGGCTGAGGAGATTGATGATGGAGGAGAAGGTGGAAGTGGGAAGTGACAAATGACAGAAACCCCTGACACAGCGAACTTTTCACCGGAGTGATTTCGAAATCATAGCATAACAATGGACATGAAAACAGTGAACATATTTATTATGATGAGAGTATTCTCGATATCTAAATTTTGTAGTCGATATCTCTTCCATCTGTTTAATAATTTTTTGAAAACCATTTATAGAGATGTTTCTGTACAAAATTGTCACTTCTCTCGCATTCCCTTAGGTTCATCATTCTAGGGTACAACAATTTTGAGACCAGTGAACAAATTCGCTCCCTAGTAATACAATCATGTACATAGGCCTACTCTTTACTCAGTCGTTCTCTACTGCCTCATGATGGCTGCTGGAATCGAGTAACCGAGCGCGATCTACCACAGGGTATCGTTGATCGAATTCGTCCTGCTGAGTTTTGTCTTCATGTTCGCTGTTTCCAATTTTCCAATTCGCCGTTTCGGAAGATTGAAAGTAAATATTCGCTGTTTTGTTGTACACAGGACACATGAGTGGGAGGAGGGGATGGGTGATGGGGTGGCACGTTACAGAAGGTGGAAAGTCATGTTGTTGGGATATATTTTGTAAGTGAAATTTAGAGCGAGCAATCATTACATAGAGTATCTACAGAAACCGAGCGATTTAATAATATAGGCTATAAAGACCGAATATGTCCATTATGTTCAAAAAGTGTAGGAGATGAATTCCACTATTTATTTGAATGTGCGAATTTTGCAGAAGAAAGAATTCAATATTTACCAAATTATTTTAGATATAATCCAAACATGATAAAATATGGGGAATTACTGAGAACTACAAGATCAAAAGGGTTAAAGAATTTCTGTGCATCCATTAGGTTAATAATATCACTTGTAAAACCATAGCTTAAAAGTGTGTGCATGCCCTATGTATAGTTNGTGTGTGTGTGTGTGTGTGTGTGTGTGTGTGTGTGTGTGTGTGTGTGTGTGTGTGTGTGTGTGTGTGTGTGTGTTGTGCCTCATCAAATTGCAATTGTTGTACTTTATGTGTAATGTTTGCTTATAATTATAGATGCTCCGTATAACCGAGCTAATAATGGTTTTGTTATTGTCATTATTTTCCCCGCTGACCAAGATGTGAGGGCGTATATGAGAGTGTGGGAGGAGAGGCTTTGACGTTGGACCCGTTAGTGTGTGTTTTATGTAGATTTTCGGCGGAGGCGGAGGGAGGGATAGAGGGCGCGCGCAGAGGCAACGAGAGAAAATGACATCTTTAAAATAATATGTTTATGTTTTTCGACTTTGACATTTCACAAGCATACAAATAAAACAAAATAGACAGCGAAACTGGTAGACAGATGAGCAGGCATTCAGGCGCCCATAGAATAAATGACAGAGGAGTAGACAGACTGACAGACAAAGAACTAGGAGACAGACAGGCAAGAGGATGGACGGAAAGACAACAGATATTATTATCAGGCCTGCAGACAGACAGACAAACAGACTAGGCAAGAATAGCTATTATTTTATACCTAACAAAGTAACAAAGACCCTTCATATATATCTAACAAGCAAAGTTCTGTGGGGGGTTTCAGAGCTCACTTACTTTGCCCATGCTGTCTGCATTCTTTATTTTCTTTTACACCTCTTTTCAATTCACAAAATAAAGAGTCTTTTGTTTAAAGCAAGGATGTTACAGAGTGGCCCCTACAGCTTATTACTATATTAGTGTCAAAGAGACAATACACAATGATGATAACCACACTTATACAGAGCTTACAGCTTGACGGACTTTTTTTTTATTTCCTCATAGCTCTCCGCCAATCAGAATGCGTCTTTCTGGTGAGTACAACCAATCAGAGCCTTAAGTGGTGCTCTTTAGGTGTGAGATACTATCGCTCGAGAGCGTGAAAACTCGTTAACAAAGGTGAGAACGTTCTACAAACATCCGGGTTCTCCGTTACTACATCTACATCCGGGTCAAACAAGGGGAACTAAGTCCCTTCATTCATAACAATTGGTGTATTAGCGCAGGGCCGGGGCCACTACCCTCCCGCCTCCCTTCCGTTCAGCGGTTCAGCCACTTACAATTTGCAAGCCTATTGGGGAAGGTGACGCTTCAAGGTTGTAAGTGCTTTCCTGGCCTTTGATGAAATAACGTGAGCATTATTCACTATACGTGAGCATGGATAAAATCTGACGTTGAGATCTCCAACACTGCCCAGGCGCGCTAGGGCGAGTTGTGTGTGACCCAAGCAAGTTTCTTGCCCAGATCATACTGGACGGTATGTGGGCGGTCAAAGTAACGTTAACAAATGGCAGAAAATACACAGTAAGCTATACGGTAATACAATATTGGTACAACAACATCAATTTATAGTGTTTACAAAAGAGAGGCATCAAAGATGTAGACAGGACTCACACTATCTGCACTGGTATAAACTATGAAAAACTACAGTATGCTGTGTCCTTATGTTGGTACCCATGTGTTTTTTACTGTCAGCGATCAATTATTCATAATTATTATTCATTAATATGATTAATAATGTTGGTCACATTTAATAAATGATGTAAGCTGTGATTTATGATTTACTTATGGTAAAGCCTAATTAAACTTGAGATAGTAAAGATGACGACTATGATAGGGGATGGGAGAGGACCAAATGGTTAGGGGACCAGATCAATCTTAAAATCTCACTGGGTGCACAGATGTCACGTGACAAGAGAGTGGACGATACAAGGATAAAATTTTAGAAGACATTTGTCGAGTTAATGTAACCTTTCTTTAATCTATGTCTCTCATTAATGTAAATATGACATTATAAAAACGACCCTGCATTCAGAACTACCGTACTTAATGTGTACCTCACCTTAGTAAAGTGTAAATATCGGACACGTCGTAGCCCAACTCACAAAATGGCGTATCGTAAAAACTACACAGAGAACGATATGCTCCTTTGTGAGATGGGCGACGACGTATGCGATAGTCTTTCCAAGTCCTTTAAGATGTAATTTCCAGCTCGTGGAGACATCCCCATGATTAAATCAAACACTAAAATTGTTATTCACTTGTTGTGATGTGTTTTTTTCTTGGAGAATGATGACCAAAATGTAATGTAATTTTGCACGTCTCAGTCAATAAACAATATTTACAGTCCACTCAGTATTTTAGCTGCTCCTCGAAAGCATAGAAAAAAAAAGTTCCCATTAAAAAAAAAATACGATTTTCCAGTTACTTTAACATAAATAAAAACAACATTTAGTTACTTGGAAAATGTTGGAATTAAGCCAAAATTTCGATTGTTTGGATTGCAGTTAAGCAGAGCAAAGTCTATTGTATCATTTAAAAAAGCAGATTTTCACCATTTTACATTAAAAAAAAAAAGCCTACCACTGCAATGATATGGACGAAAGTGATACTTCATTACAAGATGATTATTTTTCGGTCTAAATGAAAATATGAATTCTTCATGCTATTATACATGGAGAGTACACTTTTTACAAGGCTTTGTTGATTTTGACCCCATGCAATGTTCAACTCACTAATAGTCGAAAACTAGATTTCAAAATGCCCAGTGTTTTTTTTTTCCCCGTTCACCAATGTCAGCTCCTAACAGTGTGGAAGCTAAGAAAGGCTAGCATCAGTCAACCACGTGAGTATTGTGCTGAGCAGTACGTGAACAATATTTTCCAAATCAGATAAACAAACCTCAGCTGACTGGTAAGGCCACCAAGAATCTTGGAATTTTACCATTTGTTGGTGATGCTGAGGTGATGTTGCCGACGCTGTGGTCTGGCTCAAAGACAGGAGGTCAGGGCCAACCACGTACTCACGATATGTCACTACTCGCGATCACGTTAGTAATAAATAACTAATGGGGAGATTAGTCTTTCTGGTATGAGCGACGATCTGGAAAATTTTCACAATGGTAATAGTCAGTGGAATCTTGATAGTATATTTAGATTACATTATTAGTATTGATTTTCACATGCAAGGATTCATTATTATTTTTATAGTCAATCATATTACTACCTACTGAATCTTGATGTTAAATATATTTCTGTAATATGTACACTTGATGATACCTCTGTAATAAGTATACTTGATGGGACGTGTGCCTTTATACGTGTACTTGATGGGAAGTATACCTCTATAGGTATACTTGATGGGAAGTATATCTTTGTAATACATATACTTAATAGGGGGCACACCTTTGTAATACGTATACTTATTGGGAAGTATACCTCTGTAATAAGTACACTCGATGAAACGTATACCTCTGTAATAAATATATTTGATGAGATGTATACCTCTGTAATACATAAACTTGATGGAAGTATACCTCTGTAATAAGTATACTGATGGGAAGTATACCTTTGTAATACGTATACTTGATGGGAAGTATACCTCTGTAATAAGTACACTTGATGAGAAGTATACCTCTGTAATAAGTATGCTTTTGTCCATACACCAGGACATATATTATAATAGAGACTTTAGGTTGCAGAAGCCTAATTGGTCAAAAAAAATGGACAATCCGAGTCGATAGTAGCAGAGTATAAAATCTGTCCTTTGGACAGATTGTGTAGAAATAATCATATAATACGAAACCACACCGCAAAAGTGGTGAAATTCAGTTTTGAATTTGTAAAAAAATAATTGTTGCAGGCAGTGTTTCCCAATGGCTTCAGCCCATTTCATTTGTGCGGACCTGTGATCTGCAAAAGGAGGCCAAAATTTTAACCCCTTTTCATGTAATTTAAAATTGTGAAAAATCTAACCGAAGGATCCCCACCGTAAACAGTATATAATTTGAGCACAGTGGTGGCACCAGACCTGCAGACTAGTCTTGGCCATCTCGGAAAGTTCCTGTGGTTAGAGAAGAAATTTTTATTAAATGGCTCAAAGAAGCTTTTACAATTTGGCTCCTGCAACTTTACTGTCTGTCTGTGATCTTATTATCTTTTGATTATTTCCAACCCCTCCTGATATAAGAACTACTGACAGGATACTGTCTGAGTACCAGGGACTGGTCAAATTTCGAACGATGTGTCCTTAAAGCCAAGTTCTTGGTGAGAATGTTGATGACATCTCATGTAATTCAGCTATACCACTGACCCCTTCCCGTCACACCTGATGGGGTTATGAATTAAGCTGCTTTTAAAGGAAGTTGTCCTTTCCTGATTTTTATACAGAAAACACGATATTTCTGTATATTTTGTTCATGTAATCTATTTATTGTGTGTTTTTCTATGAATTTTCTTCCTTTGTGAACTGAACTGATTTGGTTAACGTCAAATAAAAATCTCCAACTTGAACTTGAACTTGTTACATTAATTATGTTGTCATTAAGCGAGGATTGCAGTCAAGCGAATTGCCACTAGGCGGATCGACTGTATTGAGCCTACTCTTTTGCCCTTGCAGCTGCACTTCCTTGAAATGTAATTTTCTATGTCTGGGTCAGTGTATTTCTGGGTATCATCCCCCTTAATCCCTGTCAGAAATATTAAGTTCTTCCTCCGCCAGATTCGCAAAAAAAAAAAAAAAGAAAAGAAATTAAAAAGAAAAGAAAACTGTATTAATAATAATAACAACCAAGTGTCGCTGCTCGGAATTTTCCTTTGATTAATGTTTCTCAGATCAAATGTTTTTAAAAATCATATTTGACCCGTCATATTTTATTCCGTGCTATTTTGTTTTCCAAGGCTGAATATGATTAGTTTCTATATTAAGTTGTCATTTTCCCCCGAAATCCATGCAGGGAAAACCCTGAATCTAATATTATTATAGAGTTGTTGTGTAATGACCCTGGGGTAAATTTCCTGAGGATAGTATTTTTTCTTAAAACTCGAGCAGTTCTTAGCTGGCAGCAGTCAATGCTAGATTTACTAATGCGGGAAAGGATCGGGAAATCCCCTTCGCTGTCCCCAAGCGGGGTTAATAATAATAAATGTAACAACGCACTAAATATAGCTTTAAACTCTTTTGGGACCGTGTGACAGTCGAGGCAAAAATTAATTTGAATGGGGCTGCAGAGTAGAATCTTATCTAGAATAGTCTAGTTTCTATGGCTCGGGTTTACACTGCAGCAATGTAATCTCTTCAGAGTTGATGTGACGATGTACTTTAGTATGACACAACAGTACTGGAAACTGGTTTGCCCAGTAAAAAGTCCGAATATTTCTGGAAGTGTTCCGTGGCTAAAGTTAGTCTATTGTAAAATTTTATAGCTTGGTTTCACTTTCTCTCTCTCTCTCCCTTCCTCTCTCTCTCTCTCTCTCTCTCTCTCTCTCTCTCTCTTTCTGTCTCTCTGAAAGACGCAATATTTTCCCTTGATGGATGCTAAAGTGTGTTTTTATGGAAGATGTGGTCTGCACGAGAGGATGGGAAGGGATGGTGTGACTGACATTGCAGGCCAGAGGAGCTAGTCTAGGAGAGGATTTAAAATCGCCTCATTGTTTCAATAACTTAATGGTTCCTTTGTTTTCTTTTCTGAGAAAATATGCTCTCTATAATGGCTTCTCCGTATAGGCACTCCATTAGCATAGTAAAGAGTATCTCTGTCCACATGCCTTGTGAACTTGTTTAAAGTCGACTTCCCTTTACTGCGACTGGCTTAAATGGAACTTCCGTTTAATCCCAAGATGTTTCTGATAACATAATACATGTATTATAATTCCAGTGGTGATAAAATGAGAATTTTAAAACACATGTATCGGTTGTCATTTGTGGAGACATTATTAATGATGCTTATGTTATTGTTGTTATTGTTGCCATGGTTACCATCCACTCCTCTTCTGTCTACAGCCATCATCTGGACCATTGCATTATAAGCTGCATTTCCTCTGTTGCTTTGTTATGATTTGTAACCCAGCAGGGTAAAAATCCTAGTGCCAATCCATTACAATGAATGCTACTTCATAGCGACCAGCGTAATTTCAAGTTCAGTTTAATTGCATCCCTTTCTTAGATGACAATACTATATTCTGTATAAAGTCAGTGTATCATTATGTTATTCTATTTTAATGGCAATTATTATTCCTATGCCTCCATGGATTTGCGATTAAGCGGAGTCGCGTGTAATTTATAAATTTCCACATTGGAAATTTGCGGTTGCCAAAAGGTGAATAGACGCAAAAGACGCAGTACTTGGTGACCGCCATGAGAAGGTGATTGCTGGGAGCATTTGACAAACCACCAAGGACTCGCCAGACAGAGCTGAATCTGTGTATCCGGTATCAAACCAGAATACATTACCTCCATTTTGCCAGCTTTCTGAATAATCTGTGCACCAAAAAAATGACCCCCTTCCCCCCATTTCCCCTAGGCCACCTTGGACCCATTTCAATTTTCTGATATGTCTGGCATGGACATCTGGGATCGTGACCTGGGAATAAATTGACATCGTTAGGGCAGATTTCAGTATNAGCCAGGTACCCATTTTACAGACGGGTGGACTGAGGAAAATGAGAATGAAATGCTTTCCCAAGGCACTTACAACATGACCGTGGTCGGGAATCGAACGCACGACCTTCAGATCTTGAGTCCAACGCCGTAACCATTAGGCCACGCTGCTTCACAACGCACTAAATATAGCTTTAAACTCTTTTGGGACCGTGTGACAGTCCAGGCAAACTATTAATTTGAATGGGGCTTCAGAGTTGAATCTTATCTAGTCTAGTTTCTATGGCTCAGGTTTACATTGCTGCAGCAATGTAATCTCTTCAGAGTTGATGTGACGATGTACTTTAGTATGACACAACAGTACTGGAAACTGGTTGCAGTGGTTGGCCCGGTAAAGAGTCCGAATATTTCTGGAAGTGTTCTGTGACTAAAGTTAGTCTATTGCAGCTTGGTTTCGCTTTTCTCTCATTCTTGCTAAGGCGAATGTCCTTTTTCTCATGACTTTTCTTTTCTACAGTGCAGCTGGTGATATCATTTTCGAAACAGAATTGTATCTTCAATGTACCACTTTTTAGAGATACGACGGTGTTTGCGAAAGATACTCAGGTGACCGAGACACCCAGCAAGCTTACATCTAACTCAAGCGCAACCACACATAAAGTTACGACAGACATTGCAGGCCAGAGGAACCAGTCTAGGAGAGGATTTAAAATCGTCTCATTGTTTCAATAACTTAATGGTTCCTTTGTTTTCTTTTCTGAGAAAATATGCTCTCTATAATGGCTTCTCCGTATAGGCACTCCATTAGCATAGTAAAGACTATCTCTGTCCACATGCCTTGTTTAAAGTCGACTTCCCTTTACTGCGACCGGCTTAAATGGAACTTCCGTTTAATCCCAAGATGTGTCTGATAACATAATACATGTATTCTAATTCCAGCGGTGAGAAAATGAGAATTTTAAAACACATGTATCGGTTGTCATTTGTGGCGACATTATTAATGATGCTTATGTTATTGTTGTTATTGTTGCTATGGTTACCATCCACTCCTCTTCTGTCTACAGCCATGATCTGGACCATTGCATTATAAGCTGCATTTCCTCTGTTGCTTTGTTATGATTTGTTAGCCAGCAGGGTAAAAATCCTAGTGCCAATCCATTGCAATGAATGCTACTTCATAGCGATCAGGGTAATTTCAAGTTCAGTTTAATCGCACCTTTTCTCAGATGACAATACTATATTCTGCATAAAGTCATTGGATCGTTATGATATTCTTTTTTTAATGGCAATATTACTATGCCCCCAAGTGTTTGTAATTAAGCGGAGTTGCGTGTAATTTATAAGTTTCCACATTGGAAATTTGCGGTTGCCAAAAGGTGATTAGACGCAGAAGACGGATTACTTGGTGACCGCCATGAGAAGGTGATTGCTGGGAGCATTTGACACACCTCCAAGGACTCGCCAGACAGAGCTGAATCTGTGTATCCGGTATCAAACCAGAATACATTACCTCCATTTTGCCAGCTTTCTGAATAATCTGTGCACCAAAAAAATGACCCCCTTCCCCCCATTTCCCCTAGGCCACCTTGGACCCATTTCAATTTTCTGATATGTCTGGCATGGACATCTGGGATCGTGACCTGGGAATAAATTGACATCGTTAGGGCAGATTTCAGTATACTTATGAAAGTGACAGATTTTGACATTTCCAGTATTTTTTTTTTGTTGAGGAGGAGAGTGGGGGACTTAACATAATCTTTGATTTATGCCAGGGGACTTAACATAATCTTTGATTTATGCCATAATGTTCACAACTTAGTGCAGTTCACAAAATCATGCTAAGATTCTAATTTATTGACCTGCAAAGTTTCACAGCAAAATGTTGAATGGTTTTAAAGATATCATGGCACAATTTTACAAGCAAACCTTCATCTAACTTAGAACTGAAACCAAACCGCGCTTTAAAGTCTTGGGAAATAATAAGGTTACAGGCCTGTAATTGTACTTTCACTTTTAGGCCTGTAGTTGTACTTTCACTTTTAGGCCTGTAATTGTACTTTCACTTTTAGGCCTCTATTTGTACTTCCACTTTTAGGCCTGTAATTGTACTTTCACTTTTAGGCCTGTAATTGTACTTTCACTTTTAGGCCTGTAATTGTATTTTCACTTTTAGGCCTGTAATTGTACTTTCATTTTTGGGTCCTAGAACTTAGGGGGTATATTTCATCTCCCCTTTTCCCTCTTTTGGCATGCCCTGCTTCCAGTAATAAGGGGGGAAATTTTGATATCATGGGAAACTGTGTCCATTTTACTTTATTTTACCAGGCACTATTTAGCCCTGGGCTGGAACTGCCAGGTCAAGGGTGTGCTCATGCGAAAGAGGAGGGGTTTGGCGTTGACCAGTGAAAAATGTAGGCTCTGTTTACAAATAGCAACCAAGCTCAAAATGGGCTTGCTAGGGTTGGGTAAGTCTTAAAATTTGGGCCACATNGGGTGGGGGACTTAACATAATCTTTGATTTATGCCAGGGGACTTAACATAATCTTTGATTTATGCCATAATGTTCACAAATTAGTGCAGTTCATTCTGATGAACAAAATCATGCTAAGATTCTAATTCATTGACCTGCAAAGTTTCACAACATAATGTTGAATGGTTTTAAAGATATCAATACACAACTTTGTAAACAAACCTTCATCTAACTTAGAACTGAAACCGAGCTTTAAAGTCTTGCGAAATATGCGGTTGATTCACTGACTCTATTCTGAAGAGTTGCTTCCTCTTAGGACTGTCCTATTTCTTTGCTGCAGAGTCTCCTCTCAAGTGATAATGAGAGCAACGTAGCGCCGAGGACTGCCCTGTGATGAAAGATAAGGGGTGTTAAAAGAAAAGTTGACAATCAAGAGCTTTTATTTCGTTACAACTTAAAATGCTACCGAGATAGGTCATTCTCATACTGCGGACCTTACATCTGGAACAGCCTACCATCAGATTTAAAAGTGGCAATAAACATCAACACCTTCAAGAAAAATTTAAAACATATCTATTTGACAAATATTTCCCCTGAGACATACATCTTTTATATACATATATATGTATAGCTCTGTGCGAACGATTTGTACGTATGAATATACTTATTAGAATAACGGATGTGGTTGTGTGAAAGTCTGTTGTTAACTCTGATGTATAATAATATGTATGTTAGGTGCAATTTCATGAATATTTTATTGTAAAGCGCCTTGAGCTCTAAGGGGGTAAAGCCCTATATAAATGAAGTTTATTATTCTTATTCTTATTCTTATTTCAGGTTCAAATCTCCCATGGACCATTATGGCGGAGGTCGGCACTGAGCAGGCGTGCCTACAACAGTTAGTTTTTTTTGCAAATTCAGAACTGTGTTTCACTACTTTTGCGGTGTAGTTTCATGTTTTACGATCACGTCTACGCAATCGATCAAAAGGATAGATTTTTATACTCTGCTAACTTGACTATGATAGTCCAAATTTGATAGTCCAGGTAGGCTCCTGTAATCTATAGGTGACATCACTGAAAGAGACTCCACTTTGTCTTGTGATGAGCTACTTGTTATTGTTCCCATGTGTATGTGACAGCCGTGCTTGTCGACTGCATGTTGATATGTGCTAATAGCTATATTTTAATATTAAAAGTCTCCAAGAGATTATGGCTCTCCTTACTAAGGAGAAATAGCTATTAGTTCTTCTGTAGAGTATATTCTTATTCCATGGTAGGTGGTGGGAACCGATTATGGAATGAAGGTTTTAAGCTTACATAGATAGTTAGACTACCCTCCTCAGGCACCTCCCCCCCCTCCCCCTCCTACGTTATTATGTCCAAAGTGAGAGATGCTTCATTACTTACGCCATGTGGTGGGCGATATCTTCGCAACAACTGCAGGTCAGAGCTGTTACTGAATTCTTAGGCTGGCCTTTCTCATATTTCTAACAGCGAATTTGTAATTAGGAGAACCTTACCATAATACAGTACTATATATTATTTATGCTTCTCCAGGTTAATGGCACCTTCTTAAGTGATCACTGGCAATTAGGTGTTGCGGCCTGAAGTTTTTTTTTTGTTTTTTGGTTTTGTTTTTGTTTATAGGCTATTTCTAACTTCTTGTTTGGAGAGACGTGGCTGGTGTGAAAGAAAATCGGCAAATGAATACTAAAGGGCCTGAGGTGAAAATTTAGTGAATCAGTCAGTAATGTAACATGGTAATAACAATGATAGTGATTTAATTATTAAAACGTAAAATGGGGATTGACTAATGAAATATTTTTAACTCCTTCGCTACCCTACATATGACGTGCATGTACATCGTTTCCCTTGGACGTACCGATCCGTTCCGGAAGCAGCGTACCTTTATATGTAATAGTAATACGTATCCATCCGTCTTATCTAATAGTCTTTTAAGAGGCTCGTGAAAGTTCCTACGTACCGTTTAATCAGCCACTGGTATCTTGATAACATCGGTGCTTGAAACACATGACAAAGCCAGGGTTTAAGAAAAATATTTTGCAACCTTGTAGTGCCCAAGCTAATGTACGCATCATTCTATTTCACGCACACTAGCTTTTGAGGGCAACAAATGATATGCTTCTTAACGCTGCAGCATCAGATAACAACTGGCAACTACGTAATGTAACATTAGATCCCCATACATCAACATGCCGTGTCGCTGGAGAAGTAAATATTTATGCACCGTTTTCATTTGTACCGGTCAATATCATATTATCATATTATTGAAGTGTGTCTCAAACTCCTTCAAAAATTATAAACTTTTTACACGCAGGACATCGTTTGAGCCATTTTAAATAATAGTACTGTATCTTACAACAAATATTTAACGTAAAATTTAAAAAAAAATCATTTTTTTTCTTCACTATGACAACTGTCATAGCTGCCCCAGGCTAATGATAAAAAAAAAATCACCAAAACCAACAAAACATATTTAGCCTTTCCCACGAAGAACAGCTAATTCTCAATCTAGCTATGACACGTCACTAAAACCAAAATAGTATAAAACAAGAGAAAAACGTTTCCTATAATAGAAGAAACCTAACTGTCACCTCTCACAATGAACGAACTTTAGTTCTCTCTAGATCAGGTGTCAAATACTAATTATCTCCCTGGAACAGAATAGTGCTTGACTCTGACAGGGACCGGATATTTTAGGGACAAATGGCTGCGTCATCGTTATGTCAAGGCTGCAAGTTGATGCAGTATCCTTTGAGAAAACAAAGTAGGATGCAAAGCTAGCTGGTTCGATAACAAGGTTGCTAGTAAGAAAAATATTGATTTTTTGGGGGGTTCGTTTTCGGCATGCCGCTCAAGTGGATTTATTCCCACCTTATATAAAAAAAAAAAAAGATGTTTCATTTTATATGCATATTGCCTGTTATAGCGCAATCCTACAAGAGAGTTTAAATCTNAGAATAGTGCTTGACTCTGACAGGGACCGGATATTTTAGGGACAAATGGCTGCGTCATCGTTATGTCAAGGCTGCAAGTTGATGCAGTATCCTTTGAGAAAACAAAGTAGGATGCAAAGCTAGCTGGTTCGATAACAAGGTTGCTAGTAAGAAAAATATTGATTTTTTGGGGGGTTCGTTTTCGGCATGCCGCTCAAGTGGATTTATTCCCACCTTATATAAAAAAAAAAAAAGATGTTTCATTTTATATGCATATTGCCTGTTATAGCGCAATCCTACAAGGGAGTTTAAATCTGTCCTCAAACCTCTGCAGTTATGAAAATAGATTACTGAATATTATAACAAAAAAAAAATTGCATGGGTTGGTTATTGTTATCATAAAGACAATATTAATATTATTATGTAACGTGATGTTATGAAATGTAATAGCATCACTAACAGAAATTTTCCACGAGCCTTGAAAAAGAAAAGTGTATTTTACTTGACCTTACCTTTGTCACTGCATAGACGCAAATGTTCAATATTTTATTTAGGGAAAGGAAATCATGTATAGTTTAAGCAACAGCTTCGTTCGGATGGTGATATCAATAACAAGGGAAACAAAGGCAATGAAAAATGTTCTTTTAAATCAAGCTTACAGTGGAAATCAGTAAAAAGGGGCTATGTGGCAAAAATAAAGGTACTTGTCATAATTTACAATAACATCTCACTTTTAAGTCTAGTGTACATGAAAATTCCAGCTTCTATCTTGAATCTCTTAACTTTTATATCAGATTTTACCTTCTAACTTGATTACTTCACAGATTCGATACTACGGACTCGCCCTTTGAAAATGGATTTCGTAGTGGCCCATGTACTAAGTTGTTTTCTTTTTCCTCTTGGTGACGACTGTTATGAATTAAGGCCACGTTCGATTTACGGCATTTTTAAGATTAAACAACTGATTTGTATGGTACTCACGAATATAAGTCTGTGAATTCTCGGTGGGGGGNNGGGGGTTAGTGCTGCGACTGATATGACTTAAAGACTTGTGCAGTCGAAAGCGTTTTGAGGATTAGACAATTAATTTTGTATAGTACTGACGATTGTAAGTTTATGAGGCCCCACTTATTAACTTATGATTCCAGGCTCTGTGCGACTTGAGGCGTTTTAGAATTAAACAATTGATCTGTATGATACTCACGTTTCAACTCCTGACCCATTGCCCTCGATTCACCTCAGCTGTTCCTTAAGTCACGATAAGAGATAGGAAGACAAAGGTTTTGGAAACTCAAGACGGGGTTGTAATTATCGTCTCTTGTCATGAATGGGATGAGAAGTGATGATACAGCACTTTCCTGACTGCTTCGAGGTTGTATTGTTACTTTCACTGATATGTACTACATTATCTCACTCACGAAGGGGAAATAAAGCTAAGTCAGCGGAGATACCACAGTGATTGACTGCGGGCACAAAAAAGTATGAAAGAATAAGGACATTGCTCCGAAATCTGGCTGTTGTAAGACGTGGAAAACGAAGAAACGACAACTAGATTAAAATTAATCTAGATTATATATACGTCATTTTCCATCCTGTGGCAGATGCATAATCCTTAAGTTAGTTAGTGCACTACAGTAACCACGAGAAACTCCCAAAACATTAGTAGTGTTCACTGTGGTTAACGCAATACGTTAACTAACGTATGGATTATGCATACGATCCCTGTAGAGGAAATTTCAAGACTTAAGAAACAAGGATATTTGAGCATCCAACAGTGATACATAAAAACAGTAGCGGATGTGAATATACTAAAAGCATCACTAATCCCATCAGGGCACTCATTGCTCTTCAAAAGTTTTTTGCTGAGACATCCATAATACTAAAGGTATCGCTATCGGTAGTATTTTAAAAGTTTCTCACTGCGTCTTCATCCTCCTGTTCTCTAAAATTTTCTTCTCTTCTCCTCGCTTTCTCCTTTTCCTCCGCAAGTCCCTTTCTCCTTTTCTCACGTTTTCCGTCGTCTCCTTTTCTTCTTCGCCTCATCCTTTCGATGTTTTCGTCTCTCTCTTCCTCACGCTATCGATGTTTTCGTCTCTCTCCTCCTCACGCTATCGATGTTTTCGTCTCTCTCCTCACCTTATCGATTCTCCTCCTCACCCTATCGATGTTTTCGTCTCTCTCCTCCTCACCCTATCGATGTTTTCGCCTCTCTCCTCCTCACCCTATCGATTCTCCTCCTCACCCTATCGATGTTTTCGTCTCTCTCCTCCTCACCCTATCGATTCTCCTCCTCACCCTATCGATGTTTTCGCCTCTCTCCTCCTCACCCTATCGATGTTTCCGTCTCTCCTCTTTCTATGCGTCTCTTTCCTGCTTCCTTTCGTTATTCCCTCTTTCTTCCCTGTTCATCCTCTTTATTTTTCCGTTTCTCTAAATTCTCTCTCCACCCCCCCCCCCCCCCCCCCCNACAATTACTGCTGTTCATCTCTTTCAGGCTTCCAATGCTTTAGTTACAGATTTGGTTTGTGATAATGTATTGTGTATGCGTATTGTTACAAAACTATCTTTTTTACCACGTGTCATGTAATTATGAATTAAATATTGTATGGTACCGTACGAAGCATTACCCACAGAGATTGAGTTTGGGTTACAATTTTAAATGGCGTCAGCATGATTACGGCTATATTGCTTTCTTCAGGGAAAATAAAGGCGGTTTCTATATTTTTTCCTCATCATTATTACATACTTTGATTTTCGTGAAAATACTCAAAACTAGATTTATAAGAGTCCACCATTTTATAAGAATTAACACTTAGGTCACTTTCAGACACTAGTATAGTCAGGTGAAAACTGAACAATACACACGCTATCTCTAGCCTGGCTATCATCTGAAAACACTGGATGTTTTCTTCTCTTTTCTGGAGAAGAGCTGGATATTTCTCGACCTGGGAGGAAGACCGTCACCGCCAGTCTATTTTAAGTTTAAGGTCTACTGCGCACGGTCAAATTTAATGCTATTGACGTCAGTAAATCCAAAAACTGGGCGTATGTCAAGAGCAAAAAATAGCCGATCAAAACAAAATCACCGACAGAATGTAAAGGAAGTTTCAGTTTCGCTTTCCATCGAAAGCCTCAAAGAAGGACAACAATTTGCATTAAGAAGGTCATGTATGAAGAAGATTTAGCTAGTCTGTGCCTTAATGGATGTAACAAGAGCTCTGATATAGCAGCCTATGGCAAGATTATTGGGCTTATTATAGGGATATTCAATATCTACATGGAAGAGCGACCTTCTCAGAACTTGTGCTCTGTATTGTATTGATTTCTTTTTATTTTTCCTTATGTTTTCGTTTCTGTGTTTGTTCGTTCTTTTCTCCTTCGCTCGTCTCCACTCATTAATGCACACATCTTCTAGACCCTCCTCTTTTCTTTATTTTTTATCCTCTTTGCTTCTATACCTATATTTCATTTTCTTCCTCTGTTGTTTTCGTTCTCTCTCTCACTGGCCATCAGATAATTTGCCCATGTTTTTAATATTTTCACGAATTCTAATATCTTAATGGCAAACAAAGTTTTTGTTTGAAATTTATGCAATGGAATCTAGACTAGTCCAAGTTTCAAGTTGTGCAAACAATTAAGAATAAAAGTCGCGTGATATATTTGTAAACACCCAGCAGAAAGTCCATATATGGCTTGATATAAACATGGTAATAACTGTGTTTATTCCTCGAGAAAAGGCATATAAACACAATGAGTCGATTCCTTGGCAAAACAATCCCTTAATCCTCCTCTCTCATCACGTCATAATCCGTCTGTGACAACTATTTACAAATTCCCGACACGTTTGCTTATAAGGGATTTTATTTTCATAATGAAATGTCTGAACACCTATTACTGCCTCCCCCGCATGGCGTCATAAACTAGACCATTTCTTACTTAAAAATTTACTCTGAAGGATTTCTGTGATGGAAAAGCCTTTGTGATGAATATGTTGCTGCTTAGTCTAGATCAAAAGTAGATCTAGGGTGAATGAGCAGAACTTTTGTGTAACCAAACCAAACCAAACCAATACATTGTTTAACACTTTCTTGTCATAACAGGTTCGGGTAGAATCCTGTGAGGCAAAGATTAGTCTTGGATTCAAGCTTTGATTGAGAAGAGGTCAGAGTATGTGTGTGAGAGACAGAGAATGGCTGGCTTTATGAAGTGTGTGTGTGTGTGTGTGTGTGTGTGTGTGTGTGTGTGTGTGTGTGTGTGTGTATGTATGTGTGTGTGTGTGTATAAGATTGAGTAGGGCCTGGGTAGTGTCAAGGGGGGTATGAGTGTTCTTATTCGTATCATCTGGGTCATCGTGACAAATCAGTCTTCAAGGATGAATTTTCTTAATGTAATCCCAAATGGATGAAATGGGAGGCAAAACACAACATTTAGTTTCTGTAACTTGAATGTTGTATTCTCACTTGGAACAAAGAGGTTTGGGGAGAAAGAGAGGAAAAGAAAAGAAACAAAACAAGACAGAAGATGCGGATTGCCAACAATCACAGAAGTAAGAACAACAATAAACATAATAATAATATAACAACAAACACAGCAACAACAACATCAACAGTACCTCCCCGGCGGGATCTACACCCTGGATGACAATGAACAAAGCCAAACAACCATCAACAGTAATACTGACACCAGAAACAAGAGCAAGGCAGTAGCATGAGCAAGTAGGTAGAAAGCTTTACAGAATCACGGCACAATACAAACGACATTTCGGCAAATTTGCCTTCTTCAGCAGACACAAAAACAAGTGGAGTGGACAAAATAGGTGAACAAATAAACAAAATAAGCAACAAAGAAACAAAAAATTGCAATAAAAAAAGGAAAAAAAAGCAAATGAAATGGAATTAAACACTACTTCCCTGTAACCGGCACAGTAGTAAAATGGAAGGAAAACAGAATTTGCCGAAACGTCCTTTGCATTGTGCCGTGATTCTCTAAAGCTTTCTACCTACTTGCTCATCTACACTCCTGTTTTCAGCTTTACGGCAATTTCTTTACTTAAGCAGTAGCAACCGCACTAACCGCAACAACAGTTCTAATAGCCTCAGAAACAACAC
>JAWQUT010000132.1:704803-715151 GCA_033807755.1 Ellobium chinense | reverse complement strand
TTTTTGGGGGGGGGGGGGTATTTTTATGTACAGTTAGTTATAATAAACTTTTCTGTTTTCTGTTGATTTTTGAACTTCTGTTGATTTTCTGTTCATGGCGCATGGAGCCATATGTGTTATGCTGTCTGGGTACTGTCCAATTAAAAAAATTTGACTTATAGAATGAACTAGGTGGAAAATTCCACCAATTCATGTGTGAAATGCTTTGGTAATTTGGGAATAACACTGGAAGTATAATAATGTATAATATAATGACACTACTTACAAGGGGTTTTTGACCAATTTGCCTCGTTCATCATTCTTAGCAACACTATTCGGTGGAGCCTTTCGCTATATTTCTTCTACTCTGGGATCATGGTAGTTACACACTAATGGTTACACACGCACATTAAGTTTGAGGTCATTGCGGTTGGGCTTAAATTTAAGGTTGCAAGAGCCAAATTGTAAAAGCTTCTTTGAGCCATTTAATAAAAATTTCTTCTCTAACCACAGGACCGTTTCGAGATGGCTAAGACTAGTCTGCTGGTCTGGTGCCACCACTGTGCTCAAATTATATACTGTTTAGGGTGGGGGTCCTTCGGTTACATTTTTCACAATTTTAAATTACCTGAAAAGGGGTTGAAAATTTGGCCTTCTTTTGCAGATCACAGGTCCGCACAAATGAAATCCGCTGAAGCCATTGGGAAACACTGCCTGCAACAGTTATTTTTTTACAAATTCAAAACTTAATTTCACCACTTTTGCAGCGTGGTTTCATGTTATATGATTATTTCTACACAATCTTTCCAAAGGACAGATTTTATACTCTGCAACTAACGACTCGGATAGTCCAATTTTTTTGACCAATTAGGCTCCTGCAACCTGAAAATGAGGGTGCTCTATTTATCACATCATGTTTTTTCTCCCTCTCAGGGACCCAGTGACCTTAGCTGTGGCATGTTCTAATGCATTTGTCACTTCCCTGGCCAGTTTAGGTTAAATTAAAGCAGCACTATTTCGGGTCAGAGATTTGAAAAGATAGGGGCTGCCTATGAGCTAAACCCCTGCGCCCTTGCAATAGCCTGAGGTCCCAAGTGGCTTTCATGGGGGTGGGTCAAACGAGGAGACACAGTCAAAAACTTTACTTGTTATGGGCTATTAAAAGTAATGTATTTTTATAGATCAGATGCTTATCTCCATTACTGGTGAGTGAGAATAGCCAACGAAAATTAAGCAATGGACAGTACATAGTAAAATATAGCTAAAAGATTTGGGCGTGTGTAACCTAATCTTACATTTGAGAGCTTGCGCATTAACGATGGGATCGTAAGAATTACATTAATGCAGTGGTGCTGAATGCACCCTTAGTAGCGTTCAACATGCAGAGTTAATGTCATTCTTACGATGGTAAGAGGTTCCATCGGTAATGCTCAAGTTCAAACCGACAAAATCACCCTCAAAATTAAATTTGCGATGATTGGTGTGAAGCAAATTATCAAAAACATCCACATGGATTTTTACATACTTCTCTTTTAGTAATAATTATGTTCAGACATGTCATTATACGTTAACATAACGCAAATAGCTGGTAAAAAAAACAAAAAACAACAAAAACTTAGACTGTTTTTCTTGATGCCAGCCCACTTACAGAATGAAACCCGCCAAACTTGAGGAATTTGGCTTCTTAACGCAACCTTGGCTGCTAAAAGCACAATAGGTGGTGACGTCATGCGCATGGAGGCCAACCTTTTTTTTAAAAAAGTAGAACAAAATATTCGAAAGTGTGAAAGCCATTTCTAGAAATTCAGAGACAGGAGAGGAAAACCGCTGTTGACCAACAACAACAAAAAAAATCTACTGTACAGTAATTTGTGACTCGCATAACAGTTTTGTGTCAGATCATTGAAGAGATAAACCCACACGGCGGGTTTAAAAATACAAGAACCAAACGAGGTTTTACATTTACCATTCTATAACTTTCACGAAGACAAATTAATATTCTGTCATCTGGAAATGTTACAATTAGATGAGAATTGCAATTAAAAGGTTTGCAACAGAGTGGAGTCGACTTATAGAATAATATTATGCATACACAAGCTGTTTCCTTCATGCATTGTTCACCTGCGCCCAAATTTTTCCTCTCTACGTTCGCACGCCCATATCAACACACAAATACACACACACACATACATCCAAATATATACACACACATACAGGCGCACAAATACAAACACACACATACAGGCACACACATACACACAAGCAATCACGCACGGGCACACACACACACACACACACACACACACACACACACACACACACACACCACACACACACACACACACACACACACACACACACACACACACATAAACACATACACACATCACATGCATCAAACAAAAGGAGGACCAACGCCCACACAGTCACGCACTGCTGTCCATCACCTGCAATACGTCACACTGTCCATGTTCAAATGTCACTGTCCCTTCAGTCCATGGCATAACCTTATACTATGTCCGTGATGCAGGGGTTCTCAAGCAGGGGTACGTGGACCCCTAGCGATAGGTAGTCGCCTACCTTTTGATTAGTCGTATTGTACATCCACTAGTCTATGTAGTGTTCAATGTGTATGAAAAAAATGTAGTTCCCTGTGTGGCACTGTGAAGCCAGTTCCCTATGGAGTGAATATATTCTTATTATTTTAATAGGGAATGCTCGAAGAGCGTACTACAACAACCAATACCTACATCTTTGACTGACTTACTCTACTAGACAAATGAGTGAGCTCATCCCCCCCCCCACCACACACACACNCACACACACACACACACACACACACACACACACACACACACACACATACACACACACACCTTTCTCCTCCAAAGACAAGAAGAGTGGTCTTGACATAAGAGTATCGTGAAATTACCAGATGACGCCAAAGGGTATGGTGACCAGGAAAGATTGGAAACCCCTGGCTTAACAGAATGGGACAGAAATGCTTAAGTGGGCCATGACTTTTGCTAAAAGTGCAAGATTTGGTTGCACAGGTATAGTACATCATTGTTACGGTGATGCTGTCTATTGTCAACAGCTTGAAAATAATGCCCCTGACTGTTGTTTGCTGCAAATAGGGACTGAACTTCGTTCCTTTCTTCTAACGTCATTCTTTGAGCATGTCTGCTCAAGACAATCATTTTTATATTCCTCTAAAACGATAGAGGGCTCAGTTGACAGTCCCTGCTCTCTTTCTTTCTTTCTTTCTTTCTTTCTTTCTTTCTTTCTTTCTTCCCTCTTTCTTATTCTTGTTTACTTCCTGCCTTTCTTTCTTTCTTTCTTTCATTCTTTCTTTCTTTCTTTCTCCCGTCCGTTTATTCACCAATAAAAGTTAATTTTGTTTTAAAAAATGTTTGAACTCTATCTCTCGTTTACTCCATTTCTTTCTTTCTTTCATTCTATTTCTTTCTTTCATTCTATTTCTTTCTTTCTTTCTTTCGTTCAATCACTTAAAAAAAATTGAAATAAAAAATAAATTGAAGTCTGTGTTTGAATTGTTCATGTTCCTAGTTCAGATCCGTTCAATATAGCTGCCCTTCTCCATCAGAGCCACAATATGAAAGACTGAACGAAACTGGTGTGCTGAAAAGTACATCGCTAATGCTTTCAATGGATCCATACAATAAAAGTATGTCGATAGAGTTTTACAAGGGAAGATGCGTCACAAATTTTATACTACTCATAAAAAGAGATTGCAAAATTTCGTTCAGAAGCATTTTTTCAAGAAATTACATGAGCTCTAAATCTTGGACATTTCATTCTTACAATCACATTTATTGATAAACACCTTGAGTGATTACAATGGCCCGACTGGGCTATTTTACCACAGGCACTCACACTTCTTATAAATATAAAACTCCATCCTATGTACTTTTAACTTGTGTCCATGCATGGTGTTGATTCCACTTAATCGCCAAAAAAAAAGTTGCTATTCAAAGGAGTCGCGATTATTCAGTGACTTTAGCAAGGAGGGATGATAAAATAAATCTGTGTTGAGGTGAAGTTGCGATTATCTGGAGTGCGATAAAATGGAGCTATAACTGTCGATTCCACTTAATCGCAATTTCTAAGGAGTGTGGAGAAAAAAAGCTGCAATTAAAAGGAGTCGCTATTATCCAGTGACTCTTAAGCAAAGAAAAAAAAGAGATAATAATTCTGTGTTTAGGAGGAAGTTGCGATTAACTGGATTGCGATTAAGAAGAGTTGATTGTAGTGAAAAGTGCATGGTAAATACTACCAACAGTTACCAAGTTCTAATACTGTATGTGATTGCCGTTTATATAAAGATAAGATAAGAGTACTTGGGATGGTGACATTTATTTGGCCCACCCCATCAGCTAATCACAAAGTGCAGGATCGGATCTGATGTTATGTAATATAATGCTTTCTATACTTTTTAATGTATGTTTACCTGTATAATCATCTTTCACCTGTATAATTAAAATTTATTGTTTTGTTTATTTTTATGTATTTTTACTTGTACAGAAGAATCTCTATTATAAAGTATGCTTCGGTGCATGGAAAATGTATACCTTTTATCGGGGTAAACTTAATATCAAAATCAATCTGAATAATGGAAGGAGAGAATGATAATGAATAACTGTGATCCTATGAACGGAGTTTGTGAACTTAGGTTCAGTTCACGTGAACCTGATCTTAACTTAATAGCTAATTTGGACGACCTGGCCTGGATTTAATCTCTAGTATATTAGGTGTTTGATCTGCAATTTAATTTTTTTATCTAAATTCCATTACAGTTCACGTCTATCCCGAAAATCAGAACCGAATGCCAGTTTCCAAAACTTAGAGGAACAGATCTGATCTGAAAACTACCCAGCATTCACAAAAATGAGCTAATCTTGATCAAAGTGCTTATTTCCCTCAGTGAACTGAACTTGATCTGAACTGGCTGTCTTGGATAAACTTGCCCAATTCTGACAGCCATTGAGAGACTGTCCCTGACACTAGAAGGCTTCCCACTGACTGTGTCATGCACCAAGCTGAGATACTCATGATGATTTACTGACTATTTAGTGACTTGGGGTCATTCAGTGGTCAGTAGGGAAAGTCACTCTAAAAAAATATGTAGAATCCTCTTACACAGGCGTAATCCTTTGCTTAAGCCAAGGATCGTAACTTTTTCCTGCTGTGCTCATGGTTTGCCTCCCTTTGAGATTAGCTAGAAACTCGTGGTCATTTTGGAAGAATGTAGGTCAAGAAAATCAGAATATTCCAAGCTTGAATTATTATTCACCTTTGTTAACAAAGTTTTTCTTTTTTTTACTTTAAAACTACTTTGTGGACATTTCCACGATGATCAAGTTTAGAATAGTTCATAGCATCCACGACGTTATACTTCTACAAAAAGATATTTGAGAAATTGGTTTGAGAAATTGACTGAACATTGATTCTTAGAGAAAGCCGCACACAAGTACAATTCCAAGCGTGTAGAGAAAATATACTTTTTGAAGATTTTTTTTTTTTTTTTGTATCGGAAGTTTTCAGAACAGAGCCTTTTTCCACATAAGTGACCTACATTTTAGGAGATTATACATGAAAAGCGAGTAAATGTAAATTTTTCGCAGGAAAGGCGTAGGTTTTGAAAAGAAAGTATTATACACAGCCCAAAATTTACAAGACAAAAGAAGGGTCTGAAAGTAGAAATGCAAAGCATTCTAAAGAACCTGGCAAAACACATTTAAAGTATACGACTTCAATTTCAGTAAAAGTAATTTGTCAAGCTCATTAACTGGAATATTAAATACATGTTAAGGTAGTCCTGGATTCTGAGAAGTTGTGATACTCTTTGTAATCATAATTATGTATAGATAATATTTTTTATGGAATGTCAGAGAATATAATAGTATGCAGTGAGTCAGTTAGTGTTGTATGAGGTGCGAGACAACAGTCCCAAACTGTGCCTCTGAAATCTCGTAGACTTGAGCTAGGTATTACTTTCCTCTACCACCTTCGCAGGAGTCCATTTGGAATGACACAGTAAGACTAACAAGGGTGCCTCTTGGCTTGTAGTGGCGCTGGAATCAATTTGCAGAATTCCAAACTTTAAAGGTGATGGAGAATGTAATACCCAGAATTAGTCTACGAGCTAGCATAAGCACAGTCCGGGGACTTTTGGATCGCACCTCGTATTGTGTGATGATGTGCCAAGAAAGGGATGACTGCGAATAAGTGTACGCCCATTTTCTACTAAACTGTATGTGGTCAAAGTACGTAAGTATATATATATATATATATAAGCACCTAGAGCCCACCCAGCGCCTAGAGCCCACCTCGGGGATTGGGCCCTATACAAATACAATTTACTATTATTATTTTTTTTTATGTCATATCTATACCATGTGCTGTCCCGTTGTTAATGTTTTTACTATGTTGTTCACTCATGTATCACAGCTTTTGTCTAGATTCCAGTTAATTAAACTTGTTAAGAAAAATCTTTAGCACACACAAAAATATCAGTGTAGGATGGAATGCTGCACAGTAAGTTTAAATATATCTAAAATGCAACTTTCTCTATGATGTCTTCATGGTGGCAGAGAGGATAGGAAGCAAAGGATTAAGAAACTGGAGGTTGATCCTTTAAACCTCTCCCGGGGCGGGGGAAAAAAGTCAATAGAAGGACACTTGGGAGTCATGACCCAAGTGTGGCCCAGCCCCTTTAGAGTGTCAGGAAGTCAAAGCGTCGAAATACTTGTTAGATGGGGGTACCTTCCTTTGAAGATCTTCTGCTGTCTCGCTCTCCGAGTACACAGAATTTCCTGTCTCATCTGGGCTAGTCTCCGTTTGAAGTTCGAGTTACTGGGGCTTCTACAGTATTATTTTTCAATATTCTTAGTGCACTGTCGTAAATCAGCTTTTCCTATTTCTTCCTTCCAGACACTTCTTCCAGACGTGACATATCTGGTCCAAAGCCCATCGATCTATGGAATATTACCAGCTAGGCCAGAGTAATGTCATAAACGGGTATTTCCGTTGGCCATTTTTGGCATGACGTGGCTAGAAGCATCCCCAAAACTTCTGTCGATTTATCTATTTAAATACAACTCCATTGCCAAAACTTCTGTCGATTTATCTATTTAAATACAACTCCATTAGGGAGATAGGTGAATGTTCTATTAGGCGGAGAGTGTTATAATGCAGCGTTATTAGGCTTCCGTATTATTGTCTTTAAAATGAAGAAGGCAGTCAACTCCTGATAATCAAGATATCAGCCTATTCGTAATATTTTTATCGAATAACAGATTATTGCACTCTCTTTTTCATAGGCACCGGATAATTGCATTTCCTTTTAATAGCAACTTTTGCCCACTGGAGAGAAGCTGCATGATCGCAGAGTCCATTGTAGCGGACAGGGTGATGCGAATGAGCGAAAGTGCAATTAAACAAAAGGCGACTGTACTTACCTGCACCTGGGAAACTGAAATCGTTTAGTTATAATTCTGTTTAATTTGTCAACAAGCCCTGTTGACCAACAATTCGTGAAAGAAACTTAAATAGGGATCACAATAAAGTCCTGCCTTATAAGCTGTAGATCTTTGAACGAAATTTAATATAAAACGGGGCTCTTTTTATTAGGGAAAGAAAGAAAGAAAGAAAGAAAGAAAGAAAGAAAGAAAGAAAGAAAGAAAGAAAGAAAGAAAGACAGAATATTTGTTGATCTAATGAATCACCGAGTAGACCATCTAATCAAAATTAGCGACCTCTTTAAAACCAAAAGTAATGTGTACAGGTCAGGGAAAATTTTCCAGAAATTTTGACCTCACGCTATCTTCGCACTTGATCTTTTCCTTCATTTGTTATCAAGAGATTTATTGACTTAACCTGTATGGCTGGACCCCTTCCCCTTTCCAATCTACCATCCTCAGGTAAGATCTAAACAGATCTAAGTCTTTCGAGTGCAGTAGGTCACAGCATTGTACTGTTTATCCTATATTTCTTTGACCTTTGCATACTTCAGTCGTAGACGAAATCCTGAATTCGTTAACTCAGTTCAAGCATATAGTAGTTATCATAATTATAAAATAATTACTGGATCAATATCGTGTGGCATTTAAACGCAGCTATAATCGAAAAAAAGTCGTATGTGACAACTTTGTGATCTTTGAGTTAAGGCAATCAGTGGTTCAATTCAATTTCTACCAGGATGTGGTGTACCGTCTTTAATCGTAGGCCTACTCTGTCTTTCTCTATCAAGATCGTCAAGATCGTTGGTACCGCTCCTCAGTTCACCAGTTAAAAAAAAAAACACAACAAAACAACAAAAACAAAAACAACAACAACAAAAACTATGCTTTGTGCTCTAATTATGTAGACTAATATATCGGTCCACCAGTAAAATGTATTCTATCTAGCTATAAGCAGTGCAATGAAAGATTGGGTCAAAATGCCAGTGATCAGCGTTTGTAAATGGCAGCGTCACGGTATGTTCCTCAAGGGATTGAGAAAGACATGTGTAATCTGGCCTGCTGGGGTTATAATATTATGAAGTCGTGAACGGACCATCTGCCTGGATAAGCAACTTGTATTATCATTTATCTCTCTACCGCATACTCCCCTATTCTCCTTTATATCATTCATCCTCCCTCAACCGAGACAAGAGGAAAGCAACAGATTATCAGCAGTCAACGTCACAAATTTACCTATACAGGTACTTACATACATACATACAACGGGCCCCTACTGTACCATTGTGTATGAGACCTCATGACGTCAAATTCTTAAGGACTACAATGGTTATCATTTCGAATTTGCGAGGTAGTTGAGTTCGAGAGTAAAATCGAAAGAAAGAGTGAAAAAACTTGGTGTAAGAGCATTACAACGAGAGTGGCTTTTGTCCACATACTTATAGCCAACGATTACGGTTTCCACCAATTGAGAAAAACAAAAAAAATCAGTTAACTCGTAGGTTGGGTGTGTCCAATGCAAATCATATTCAAAGGTAAGTGACGGCCTTTGTGTTACCACTAGATGTCAAATTCAAGGAAAATCTACTCTCCAATTTGCAGCGGAATTAAACATGATTCCGGGTAGAGCTGAACATGAACGAGAATCCTATCATTCTTTAAAGATTGCCACCTCTCTTCATAACCGATCTCGTCATTTTCGGTATCGTAATTGTCATCTTCATTATTATCAATCACGTGGAAGGACACTCACTCACTCACTCACTCACTCACTCACTCACTCACTCACTCACTCACTCACTTTCACACACTCACTCACTCACTCACTCACTCACTCACTCACTCACTCACTCACTCACTCACTCACAAATTTCACTCACTTTCACACACTCACTCACTCTTTCACTCATTCACTCAATCACTCATTCACTCACTCACTCACTCACTCACTCACTCACTCACTCACTCACTCACTCACTTTCTCTCACTCACTTCCCCCTCCCTGCCTCCCTCCCTCCCTCTCTCTTCCCCACCCTCACTCACTCACTCTCTACTCCCTCCCTCCGTCACTGTGTCTGTCTCTGGCTGCATTTTGCAAACACCCAGCACCAGCCGCCGAGGTCTGTGCAACAACTGAGACACCGCCCAGACATTATTCCTCGCTCAGGTCATCCTGACCTAGGACATCTGTCACCGTTTCCTCCCCCGCCCTCTCCCTTTTCTTCATCTCCTACCGCCCAGCCTCCCTCCCATCTACGTCTTATTCTCCTGATCAGACCTAAGCTATCGACCCGCCCCGCAGAAGACGAAGAAAAGACGCACATTGTCTAATTCAGATTGTGGATCGTTGTGTTCCTTGATTTCAAAAACATTGGTTCTTCCGACTTCATCTCTCTCTCTCTCTCTCTCTCTCTCTCGTATTTTTCTGTCTGATCCATTGTCGGTTTGTCTGTCTGCCTGGATGTCTCAGGGTGTCTGTGAGTACTCTGAGAGTCTCTAGGGGCAAGAAAAGTAATGGTGAAAGATTCGCTCCACCTCCCCTCTCCCCATCTTCCACGAGTCGGATTAACACCTGGTGAGGCCCACACTGCGAAGCGTCAAGTCCCACTGTCAAACAGTTACATCATAAGGTCTCACAAAAGTAGGACCCAAGTAGGACCTTAGGTCCCCAAATTAAACCAACCACCACAACAACAACGAAACAACAACAAATACAACAACTACAATAACAATAACAACGACAAATTTTTAATATGCCTTGTGCTCTAATTATTTAGATTAATAGCCTTATAAAAGAACGTCAAAAAATTCAAATTAAGACGAATAAATGTATGTGTCTCAGCCTCGACTCCCCCCCCCCCCCCCCCCCCCCCCCCCCCCCCCCCCCC
>JAWQUT010000132.1:693546-704674 GCA_033807755.1 Ellobium chinense | reverse complement strand
TGTCTGCGAGTACTCTGAGAGTCTCTAGGGGCAAGAAAAGTAATGGTGAAAGATTCGCTCCACCTCCCCTCTCCCCATCTTCCACGAGTCGGATTAATACTTAGTGAGACCCACACTGCGAAGCGTCAAGACCCACTGTCAAACAGTTACATCATAAGGTCTCACCAAGGTATATACCCACGTGGGATCTTAAGTCCCCAAATTAAAACAACAACAACAACAACAACTACAACTACAACATCAATAATAATAATAACAACAACAACAACAACAACAACAACAACAACAACAACAACAAGTATGCCTTGTGCTCTAATTATTTAGATTAATAGCTGTATAAAATAACGTCAAAAAATTCGAGTTAAGACAAATAAATGTATGTGTCTCAGTCTCGACTCCTCCCCACTCCCTCCAGCTTGCCACTTCTCAGACTGTCTCCTCCTCTCTCCTCTAGACAGACATAACTGTAGCATCTCATGACTTCAAAACCTCATGATCTCGACCCACCCACTGTCTGCTTGTAACGTTCTGGTCTTTATTTTGCTACAAGCTACCACGAAAACCCCTGCAATGCTAGGTGTTGTCTGCTGAAAGCACACCAACAAAAATGATGGAGAGAGCAAATGAAAGTTGCGCACCATGAGATTCTGCACCTTCTTACCAGCATTTAAATTTACGCACCAGAAAAGCCTCCGTTTAACACACCTATATAACACAGGCAAATACTGACTTTTAGTGTGTAAATGCCGCGTTCTCTGAAACGTTAATTACGCTGTTCTCAGCTGCAGAACCAGAAGGTATCAAAATTCAAAATCATACGTTAGAGAACTTTAATGCCTCACGTTTCCTTATATTTCCATAGACCAATACTCTCTAGCAATAGGAGATCGTAGTGAATAGCGAAGGAGTGAAGAAGAAGAAAACACTCTTTCTACATTTTGGAAATAATAATATGTGACTTACTCGTGAACTCAAATACAGAGAAACACGTTTAATACGGACACGCTTAATACGTAATGACGGATACTGAGTACAGTATTTTTGGTCCCAATTTTTCTTATGTAAAGTTACGTTTTTGGTTAATACGTATTTCTGTTTTAATAAGTACACTTTTGGTCGGTGCCACTGAACCGTATAAAATCGAAATTATTGACTTAAACCTAGGATCCGAGTTCATGGGGTGCTACTGTAATCCTTTTCATTTTTTCTTTGGTCTTTTTTTTTTCTTTTTTTTTAAAATCCTCTCCGTTTAGAGTTTCTTTGGCTCCAGGAGATCATCCAAATCCCAAGGTCCTTGAAATCCTCCCACGCTGGAAGTCTCTCTCTTCTATCCTCCCCCCACATTTTTCGTGTGAGTGTGTCTGTTTATCATCTGTCTGTCTGTGTGATGTCGTAATATTGTTTTCAGCAGCATTTCAAGGCCGCATGCAACACGTGCACGCATTGAAAATGTCAAGCTAAGACAATAAAAAAAAAATTGATTTTCTGCAGAGACACGGCTGGTATGGGAAGGCGTGGTTATGCCACTACAGATCTTTTAGAATTCTTTGCTATTCTTTGCTAGAATTCAGTAGACCCTAAGGAACTACGAGGTCTGTCTCAGGATAAAGTTTTCCTGTCATGCTGTCCTCACATATAATTATAAATACCCGTATATTTGGTATCAACTGAAAGTTTATTCAAATACCTATTCAACATAAGAACCATCAAGGTCCAGACATTTCTCCATTCGATGTACCCAGCGGTCAAAGACAGTGACCAGTGACCGCTTGTCCAAGGTCATTAGTCCTTTTCTCATAGCCTCTTGAATCTGGTCCTCGTCCTCAAATCGACGACCTCGAAGCATTTCTTTCACCTTGGGGAAGAGGTAGAAGTCGCATGGGGCGAGATCGGGCGAATAGGGTGGGTGTTCCAATACTTCCCACGAGTAGCCATCGAGAAGCTCGTTCACAACTCTGGACTTGTGAACAGGCGCGTTATCGTAATGCAGGATGACGTCTTCTTCGAGCAAGGCGGGTCTTTTTTCCGTATTGCTGGTCTCAGTTTGTCTTTGAGGACGAACCTGTAATAGTCACCATTGACAGTTAAGCCAGGTGGGACTGGCCAGCTCAGTATGATGCCATTCATGTCGAAAAAAAACCAATGTGCATCACCTTTCTCTCCCCTTGTTTTCTACGGGCTTTCTGTGGCCTCGGCGCATCCGAATAAAGCCATTGAGCCGACTGTCTTTTCAACTCGGGATCAAATGAGTACACCCAAGTTTCATCTCCAGTGACGATTTTACTGAGAAACTATAAACCCTCTTACTCAACACGGGTCAAAAAGTGCCTAGCCGCTTGAACATGGGCTTGTTTCTGCTCTGGTGTCAACAAGTGGGGCACCCACTTTGCGAAGACTTTTTTCTTGCCAAGATCGTTGGTCAATATTCGGTGAACTGTTGCATTGGACAGACCAACTAATTCACTTATTTCCGTGCATGTTCTTCTCGTATCTTCCTCCACAACAGCTTTTGTTTTCACAACACTATCGCCACAAATGACGACAGGGGGCCTCCCAGTGTGCTCTTCATCTCTCATGTCAAACCTCCCACCTTCAACCTCCCTGATCCATTTTCTTACTGTTTGAATTGATGGAACACTATTCCCCATAACTTGGCAAAGATCACCATGTGTTTCCACAGCAGACTTGCCGAGAAGAGTTGAAAATTTGATCACAGCTCGGACATCGTAGGGTGAGAAGGTTGCAGCAATGTTTTGCTCTGCCATTTTCCTCGGATTTATCTTGGACAAAGTGCACAAGTACACCAAAAGTGACACGTGACAACTCTATGACACATTCACCAAAGGAATTGAAATTTGGCATCAAGATTTCTAAGATATGACGTTATTACGTCACAAAATTTGGTGGCTGTAGATTGCGTACTTTTGAATTTATAGAGGATGGAAACTTTATTCTGAGACAGACCTCGCAGAATTCCCCCTGGACCAAATCATAATTTCCAGTTTGTGAGATATTCAACTTCGACATTATAATGTGAAAACAACACGGCCGAATGGATGGGGTATTGGGTCCAAGATCTAAAGGTCGTGGGTTCTAATCCCGACCCCGCGTCGCGTTATAAATGCCTTGGGAAAAGATTTTCGTCCACAATTTTCTCAGTCCATCCATCTGTGAAATGGGTACCTGGCTATAGGTAATGGAAGATACAGAATGCTAGTGTTTATCACCTAGAAATGACAGGGGCACTATAATATGCTCACAGGGTATTGAGAAATAGTCCGAGAGCGATCAGGTTTGCTAGGGTAAAAGAGTAACATATCATGAGCGGGCTTTAGCCTGAGTATGAGACTTATAAAACGCATTATTATTATTATTATTGTTATTATAATTATAAATATTATTATTATTATTATCATCATCATCATCATCATCATCATCATTTAAGAGCTTGCGTATTAGCGGCATGATCTCTTCCTATCAGATGAATTACTTAAACTCTGCATACTGAACGACACTCAAGGCGCATTCAGCACCGATGCATTAATGGAGTTCTTACAATGGTAAGAGATCCCATCTATAGTGCGCAAGCTCTCAATTATTAGTGTTATTGACCTCGACAAACTAACAGACTATGTAGGTTCTTTAACGATCATTATGGTATACAGTAAGTAGGCTAAAGCGAGTGTGGTGAACTGTTTATGACCATTATTGACCAGTCTTGGCAATGACCGCACCATCACCCCTTGAGGACTCTGGTAATACTGGTAACCTACCCTTGGCCACTTCTTCCCAGCCTTATCTGGAATCCAGTTACGCGTCAGTCTAGTGCGCACCAGGTTTGAGGGAAGTTTATGGTATACTGCACTGCGTGAGCTGGCGGTACGCCAGACATCCTTTATGGACAGACTTCATTAGTGTCTGAGCTAATCGATAGGGACCAAGCTGGTGTGACTAAGTGTATTTCATTACTGTAAATTCCAGCTTGCGTGACTATCGGCTTGCAAGTTACGATCTGTTGACTAGCTTTCCTGATATGCACAACAGCTCCACAGACACTTGATGAGTGTTTGGGTTTTTAGACTAAACCTATAACTGACTGTTGGTCATGGTTTGCAAGCTGTCAGCTTCAGTGCTAGAACACGATTTAATTCTGTAAAGATCTGCATACCTTTAAGATAAATAAAGAAAGTAGTTCTTAGTGGAAGGCTGGACGTTTCTAATTTTGACTAGGCAACAAAACTAACTTCTTATTCTTATTTATTGTTTTGTTCAAACGGCTTGACTAAAAATTTTAGCGGCTCCAACGTCCACAGTGAAGTAAAGCATGTTTATTGTAAATTTCTTTACTTATACTTATGATGCTCTGTGAACGTGCATCTCGACCCAATATTCAGCTTTTATTAAGTTTGTTTTTCTTTCAAACTGCTTGAGAGTTAATTGTGTTTGTTAAAGCGTCTACATTTAAGTATAGCCTGTTGCGTGTAAATATTTTTTGTTTATACCCACTTTATGATGCTATGTGATCGTGTATTTCTACCCAATATTCAGCTTTTTCACATTTTCTTCTTTCAAATGGCCTAAGAGTAAACTGTGTTTGTTCCAACATCCACAGTAAAATAAAATATGTTAAGTGTAATTATTTTTTTTTCCTGATGCTCTGTAAACGTGCCCCTTGGCCCAATATTAAAATTTTATTAATTTTCGTTTTTGCAATTGGCTTGAATGTAAACTGTTTGTTCCAACATCCACAGTAAAGTCTATTAAATATCTTTGTTTATATCTACTTTCTGATGCTCTGTGAACAGGCGTGCATGCAAGCTTGTGTGAGCTGTATTTGTTTACCATCCTTTCAACTGTACTAATTCCACGCTAAGCTTCTTTGAGAACAAACTCGAAAATGCCACACGAATGTCACTGCGCCAAAGCTATGACAATCTCACTGGGATTGTTGGACTCTTAAAACTCATTGACGTCAAAATTGTCCCTAATTCAACGTCTGATACCCGGGCCTTCTGGTGCCATTTTATTTAATCCTGTCAAGGTCGTGAGTCGTTATCTGATTGAATCTGATTCTTCTCCTGTCACTCTTGTCTGGCCTTGACATTGCGGTGTCATCCACACCCACCTGCGACCATCTCTCTCTGCTCAGCTGTGACTAGAGAGAAAAGGAAGGAAGGAAAAATTTTAAAAAAGAGAGGATATTGTCAGGATGCAGTAAAGGTACGATTAGATAGAGAGTGAAATAGATACAATGAAAACATTTGGAAAACGTTGGGGAGAGGGAGAGGGCTGGCAGACTTGAGGCCATTAAAAAAAAATATATAGTAAATTTTAATGTGCAATTCGAAAATAATGCGATTAAGCGGAAGTTGCAGGTTAGCAAATTGCCTCAGAATGGAAGTCCTAAATATCAAGAGACTTGCAACATCAATTCATTTAATTGGGATACGTCTACATTACATTTTTTTTCTGTCTTTGTTATTTGCTAAACTATGATTTTTTTTTATCTATGTTATATAATACTAAACACCACTGTCTCTGTTATAGTAGGGTCTTTATTGTGTTCTCAGGATAAATTGTACACTTTTCCTTATAAACTTGCAACGTAATAATTTCCAGAAACGTATCTATCCTTAGCTAACAAATGAGCATGGATAAACCTGGAAAGGGCTTGATATGAGCCAGATCTCCAATTCAGGCTCTGAAAAGAGTATTATAATCATCATACGCGGCCATTTACTGCATACATTTTTATTATGTTCTTGACCGATTATAAGAATATTTCACGAAAATGTCGTCATTATGTTATGGAAATGGCCTGCGTCATTTTTCACACTACTGAGAGCTCGCGGGGGAATATTTTAAAAACAACACACACACACACACACACACACACACACACACACACACAGAGTCATTATGTATTTTTGCAAATGAATTATTGACGGGAATATTTTGGCGCATTTTTAAAAACAAATCAACGTGGGTTTTGATTCTTGATTTCATAAACATCATGGGATCCCCTTTTTTGCAGAACTGGACTTTAGCCACTTTCATAGTCTAGTGAGGATAATATGTGACATCTCTATTATACTCTAATGCATACATTCATTAACTCTGATTAACACCCGTTCGTAAAGAACAATACATATTTATTAGCTCCAATAACATAGCAGTAACGTTTTTCACACATTTATATTCTTGCACGTAATAGCCATTTCCATCTGGTTTTTGAACGAGACTCTGTTTTTCCATCATTATCTTATCGATCTCTTCGCATAGGAGAATCTGCATCCAGGCTTTCTTCTCCTCCCAAACACCCACATACTCAGTACCGGTAAATAGCTTCAGAACGGAAAAAAAAATACAGAAAAAAAAAAGAATTCTAAAGCGGATTCAAATTTCAGGTAGATTAATAAGACTTCCATATTGCCTTGTAACATTTATTTAAATGTCAAAGACTCTTTAATGTCCACGTGTATATTATGTCTACGATGTCTGCCTACGTGACTTGACGCTTGAATTATCTCCCCTTGTCGTGACGTATGTTTACGTATTATTTATTTTTTTAGTCCTCCCCCGTCTCCATTGGTCATCCAGCGGTCAACTTAGTACCAGTAATAGCCGGTGCTCTGGGCATCAGTACTAGAATTGGTTCGATCCAGCCTGGTCCAACCCCCAAGCTTATGAAAAGGCATCAACGAGTCGGTGACGACGTGGCCAATGTCTATTAATAGACTCTGGCCTGACGGAGGAAAGAGAAAATGATCAAAATAATAACAACCGGGCTGAGATCGATACTCAACTGGCCTACTGCGAACTTGGCACAGCGGTCCAGTTCTGGCATACCAGATAGGGCGGGATCAGGAGCGAGAACAGCCAGCCCACAGGAATCATGGACATTAGCGTTACACAGCGTTATTGGCAGCTTGACCCTTTCGAAACGGTACTTAGGGCACTACCACCCCCACCCCCCATCCCCACATACACAAATATACACACGTCATGCCACAGACACACACACACACACACACACACACACACACACACACACACACACACACACAAATCGATCAAAAGAGAATCCACACAAAACTGTTGGCACTAAAATATGATTTATTCCCTTTGGCTCATTATTCTTGGACTCTCGTAAATGTGGTACATACTAGATAGATTCTGCCTTTTCCAAGCATTAGATGAAATTAACAACATCATACTGGAGCAGTACTGAAACAAAGAATGGACTTTATCACTGATCTACTAACAATATATTCTGCGATCAGAAACTGTATGAAGAAATATAGCTCACCGTAGATTGCCAGTGTGACTATACTGATTTATAATGAAAAGTACGGAACTTTCCTTTCATTCTTTTCAGATCCTCGGAGACTCAATATATTTTGTTGCTGGTGATGCTGCTGATGATGGTGATGTGGTCCTGGAGGCCGTGTGGGAGTGATGGTGTTGGTGGGTTTGAACTACGTGTCTGGCTTGTTGTCTCGCAGACGAATTTTTCTTCCTCCCTGCTAAGCCTGACTCAGATAACAGTCACCGTCTACCCGCCCAGTCTCGAATTGCACATTAAGTTGACAAATTTCTGTTGTTTTTTGTTTACTGTTTGTCTAGACTTTGTTATTGATGTAATTCCCTATATTTTTTTCGTTATCCCTCTTCTCTCTTTAGTCTGTCTGTCTGTCTGTCTGTCTGTCTGTCTGTCTGTCTGTCTGTCTGTATGTCTATCTGTCTGTCTGGCAGTCTGTCTGTCTGTTGTCTGGCTACTTGTCTGTCTGTTAGTCTGTCTGTCTGTTTGGCTGGCTGGCCGTCTCTCTGGCTGGATGACAACCTATCTGTCTGCCTGTCTATCTGCCTTCCTGTCGGTCTGTCTGTCTGGCTCCGATTTGACTGTCTGTCTGTTTACCCGCCCGTCCATTTGTCTGTTTCTCTAACTGTCTGCCCGTTTATTTGTCTTACTGTCGCCTTTTTCCTTTTTCTCTCTCATTCCTCAACCTTTCCACGCTCCCACTCCTCTCATATAGATTATATCATCCCCATCCCTCTTATGTCTATCACGACCTATCCTCCATCTATTCACACTGGAAGCGGTTCCAAGCGGTCGGCCGGCACCGTCGGCGCCCACAACCATAATATTATGAAGCCTCAGTCGCCAACCCAACCCAACCCAACCCAACCACCACCAACTCCAACCACCTCATCCCGCCAGAGACATCCATCTCAAATCTCAAAGAGAGAAGAGAAAAAAACTGTTGCTTTCGTCTGTCGCTCCTGACGGATCGATATCATGAGGGATCAGCTTCCAACAAGTTCCATGCAAATTCTTCAACGCCGGTCTCTCCCAAGGAGCGGAGTTATCGATCGATGGAATTGTTCCGAGGGCAGGTGAATGACAAACTGATGAATTCAAGCAAGGGAGTGGGTCTACATAAGCAAGCAACAACAACAAAAACGACAACAGCAACAACAACAACAACAACACAACAACAACAACAACAACAACAACAATAACAACAATAATAAACAACTCTGTAGAGGTTTGGCATATGAAATGTATAGCAAAGCAACAAGAACATCAGTAATAAGATTTTTCTTAGAGCTTTGGCATAGAAATTATAGCAAAACAGCAACAACAACAACAACAACAACAACAACAACAACAACAACAACAACAACAACATAACAACAAAAACAGTAACAGCAGCCACAACAACAATAACAACAATAAACAACTTTGTAGAGCTTTGGCACAGAAAGTGTAACCAAGAACAACAAAAACAACAACAACAACAACAACAACAACAACAACAACAACAACAACAACAAGGGACAAGGACATGGTAGATGCAGCATTCAGACACTTAAATGATTGTTCCTCTTCTCCTTTTCGTCACTGGTCCAAATGTGTGATAGAGTCAGTTGCAGTAGTCCTGCATGAACGATTTTGTTCATTTCAGGTCCTCTGTTGTCCCACACAGGTATGAAGATGCCAATGCTATTTTTCACTGTTGGCTATATACTGTTTTACACCTCTCATGAACTTATCCGGGGGTCCTACGCCAAAATACTTTCCACACATGTTATTTAGCTCTTCCTCCAAACTTTGACACAAGGAAAAATGCCCCTAAACCAATTAGATTTTGAGAACTTAGGCAAGGGAAGCAGGCTACCCAATATTTTAGGCCTCTTCACTCAGTAAATATGATAACTTTACTCACCTAGTACCAACCACGAAGTTTATACATGTTGTGCGGTCTCTTGTGCATTTCCATAAAGTTATGTCTCAATGTCGCCAATCTTGATTTTTTTTTCTTTTTGTAAAGGCGTCACCAAAGTACATTATATGACCATTTCTTATCCTGAAGATAGCTGTCTGTCCCAGCATGTGCGAAGAAAGAAAGAAAGAAAGAAAGAAAGAAAGAAAGAAAGAAAGATTTTTTTTTCTTTTTGTAAAGGCGTCACCAAAGTACATTATATGACCATTTCTTATCCTGAAGATAGCTGTCTGTCCCAGCATGTGCGAAGCTCCATCCGGAATGTGCACAATGTGGTTGTTTTTTCCACGTGTTTTTTCTAAAGCCTTCATATGCCTTTATTTGGCCTCTGCCAGTGTCACTTCTTCTCTCACTCGTACAAGATTTACAAGATTTTCGTCATTCTTGGCAAGAATGTCTGCCTTTATTTCTATATATCTATAATCAGGTTCACCATATGATAGAAAAGATTAATGACAAAACTGTTAAAAACCTTAATGCTGAAGCAAAACAAAAAAAAGTCAGTGTTCACATTCGCTAGATCGTGGAATCGCCGGCAGGTTAATTTTGGCGGGAACAGGAAATAAATGGAACCTAACGATTTTCTCCTCACCAAGGCGCGGTGGACGCTGGGACGATCGGGCATAATAACCTTAGGGAGTGATGCAAGGAACTAAGGGTGTTTCACACTGGGTAGTAAATATACCTGGTAGGAGACACATGCGCATTAAGTACTATTGATATCACCCATGTTGGACTTACTCCTAAGAGTGATAAATTTTTCAAGATATCTGGTAGGTTACACACGCAATTTCACTATTGATCTCACTCATTTTGGATTTACTCCTATGGGTGTTAATTTTTTTCAAGATATCTGGCGGGTTACACATATATTTCACTTTGATATCACATATGTTGGACTTGATAAATTTTTCAAGATATCGGGTAAATTATGCAAGCAATTTCATTATTGATATCACCCATGTTGGACTTACTCCTTTAGGTGTTAATTTTTTCAAGATATCTGGTAGATTACACACTCAATTTCACTATTGATATCACCCATGTTGGGCTTACTCCTATGAGTGTTACATTTTTCAAGATGCCTGGTAGGTTACACACGCACATTACTATTGATATCACACAAGTTGGTCTTACTTCCAGGGGTGATACATTTTTCAAGACATTTTTTTCTTCCTCCCAAGGACAGCTTGGCTGTGGCTTGTTCTAATACATTTGGCACTACTCTGGCCAGTTTAGGTTAAATTAAAGCAGCACTATTAGGGGTTAGGGTTTGGCAAGAGATAAGGTCTGCCACTGAGCTAACCTTTTACTCCGTAAATAGCCCGAAGCCCCAACTGGGAATTTCATGACGGTGGGTTAAACAAAGAGACACAGTAAAAACTTTACTTTTCATGGGCTCATAAAAGTATTTTGCTGGCTCAGAAGCTGATCTTCAGTAACTGATTACTGTTATACCTACGGTCATTTCAACCAATTGAAAGTTTGCGCATTAACGATGGATCTCTCACCTTCGTAAGAATTACATAAGTGCACCAGTGCCGAATCCATCTTCAATAATAGCTTTTAACACGCACAGTTAATGTAATTCTCACGATGGTAAGAGAATCCATCGTTAATGCTCAAGTTCTCAAGTATTAGGGTGTCTTTCATCTCGAAGGTCTGGCTGCAGCCCACCATCTCAGTCGTGACTACGTCTTTAATTGCGTAGATCTTGGTTGTGGGGTGAAAAACAACAGGAAAAGAGAAGGCAGATAACAGCAAAAGGCTGGTAACAGTATCCTTGCAAGCACCCACATAGCTGCTACCACGATAATGAGAACTGAATATCTATGACGGCG
>JAWQUT010000132.1:664125-677965 GCA_033807755.1 Ellobium chinense | reverse complement strand
CCCCTTTCCCGCTTTGTGATGAGCGTCTGTTTAATGCCTATATGCGCCTCTTCTTGTACAAACAGACAATTATCTATGATCATTTCCCATCTTGTGCTATTGTAATTTCTTTCTGACAGAACGTTCGACTTTTCATATTTCTCTTTCTGCATCTTCGTTATAACTGAAGAAAATCCCATCTTGTAAAAAAAAAAAAAATTAAATCTGGTCGAAGAAAATGTTCTGCTTTTGAGTAGTCAAAATCGATATGAGAAACAGCAAGGTGAAGGATGGGTGCCGGTTTTATCAATATCTGGGTCAGACCTGCGCAACACGACATGCTCTGCATCGCATCCAGGGGCAGAGTCGGTGGAGGAGGGGCAGTGGGATGGGCATCAAGTACCCTCCTTTCGGGACCAAAACAGAAGTTCGTGACAACGCTAATAATAACATTGTATTGGAAATTTTCTTAAACACCGGAAAACATGCCGATGCCATTCATATCTTGCCAACATTAGTTCTTTGCTCATTTACAATTAATAATACAGGCGACCAGCTTTACTTTCATGATATTACCCTTAAATTGATCGTGCATAAACCTAAATCTTAACTCAAAGATTACGCTGTCTGACGCTGTCACTGGTATCGCGCACATCTGTCTGTTTGATTTCTTTCATGCGTGATTTCTCCGGGCTCTTTACCCTAGTGCTTGGTTTAGGGTCGGGACATGATTAGTGAAGAGACAGTTCTTCTACCGTGATAATGTTTAAACTCTGTTCCAAGACTACTTTGTTTTTTTTCTCTCCCTAAGCCCAAACCATAATCATTCTTACCTCTTTTAGATGTTAAAAAAAAAATCAATGCACAAGGAAATTGTCTTTATTTTTCTCTTAAACATAATATTTCAAAGAATTTTAGTCACGCCACTGCACAGACATGCAAATTGAATTGATCTTCTCTCCCCGACACTCCTATGGAACAAGGGAACATTATTATCTCCGTAATGTTTGGCGTGGTTCGTATATGTCACCATGACATTTTCGTGGATAGATCTAAAACTAGTTCAAACATCGTTCGTGGAGACCCAGTAATGCCACGTGACATGCAGACATACAGTAATCACAATATTCATTATGGTGTTTGCATATCGTCTTCTCATCATGAAGCTGTGCGGAACTGGAGATTACAGAAGCGTTTTTGCTGGGTTTGTGTATGTGTGTAGAGAAAAGGNGGGGGGGGGGGGGGGGGAAGAGGCGGATTTTTTTGTGGGGAAAAGGATGGGAAACTGCAAAAAAAAACCTCCGAGTTTAGGATTGGTGTCGCTGTTTTTAGATCTAGATCTTAATTACTATGAATCTGTTCGACGTGACCCAACCTCATGCATTTGCTTTGTGATCTGCCATTGTTATAAAACATGGCTTGGAAGAAACGAAACGAAACGAAACAAGTCAACCAACGAGAGCTAAAATATAAATAAAGTAAGACTGGCAGGCAGACTAACAAACAAACAGTTAAACAAGCAGGTCAGAATCACGGATAGCTAAAACACATCAGATTGTAAACAAACGTGCTAGATTTAAATCTGTCTCAAACACTATGTATTTAATNGGGGGGGGGAAGAGGCGGAGTTTTTTGTGGGGAAAAGGATGGGAGAGTGCAAAAAAATTCCTCCGGGTTTAGGATTGGTGTCCCTGTTTTTAGATCTAGATCTTAATTACTATGAATCTGTTCGACGTAACCCAACCTCACGCATTTACTTTGTGATCCGCCATTGTTACAAAACATGGCTTGGAAGAAACGAAACAAGTCAACCAACGAGAGCTAAAATATAAATAAAGTAAGACTGGCAAGCAGACTAACAAACAAACAGACAGACAGTTAAACAAAGCAGGTCAGAATCACGGATAGCTAAAAAACATCAGATTGTAAACAAACGTGCTAGATTTAAATCTGTCTCAAACACTATGTATTTAATGTCAGAAATGGAAGCCATTAGAGACCCAATTAAGACAATTTCGTTTCAAGCCTTCCCAGGTTTTCACAGGTCTCTGCGTGATATTTTCAGGACCATTTACGCGCTAGGAAGCCAGTCAGAATTATTGATGCCAAAAATAAGTTTCTCTGAAAAATATATTGCACTGCATTGTTCGATGTTTGGAGACCACGTCTTATCTTGGTACAAGGAGAATAACTTTTGGTTGAGTTCGAACTCACATCACTGTGAGCGGGTGCAAACTTGAAAAAATCAAAAAGTCAGCTTCAAAATAGCATAGTTCTTATGCTATTTCTAGATCTAATCCATATGTCAGGGTGAAAAATGTTTAAGAGATTGCTGTTTCAGCATATTATTCAGCGTACTATTTTGGAATGTTTTGATCATCATCACACTAATTCATTTCCAATCTGAGTTACAAGAGTACATTTAATTGCAGTCTGTTTAACAACAAATGACTCTCATTTGCAACATTTCTCCAGATAGCACCGCTGTAGTTGTAAAGTATTTATATATATAAGCCCCAAAATAACCACAATTATTTTTAATCCTGTTTTTTTTTTTTAATGTTCAGGTGAAATTGTGATTAAGCGAAGTGAATAGTCAAAATAATAATGGTGTATTATGGTTTTCAGTAAGTTGTTTTAGGTTGGTAATGACGCTGAGGCTGTTCATTCTTTCTTCTTTTGTTGTCGATATTCTTTTTTATATAAATATTCCTAGAATCATTGTCCTGATGATGTTATTTTTGTTACTTTTTATAACTACGGTATTTGCTTAAGCCGTCCATTTGCTTTTGATTAGTCTTCGTTTCCAGAAAGGTTGATGATAATTATAAGTCTTTTTTTGTTAATTGAGAGCTTGCGCGTTAGCGATGGGATCGCTTACCATCATAAGAATCATATTAGCGCATTGGTGCTGAATGCACTCTTAAAGAGTTCAACATGCAGAATTAATTATATCCTTACGAAAGTAGGAGATCGCGTCGTAAATGCGCAGACTCTCCAGTTTTGGCCTTGTGGACCCTGTGGTTATCTTGGCTGTAGCAAGATGGTGGATGAGATCCCTAACCTCGCCCTTTCTTTCTAAGATGTCTTGTTAAAAGTCTATATTTTTCATCATGGTCTAATTCTGATCATACATCCAAAATCAAGAACAAATAAGAAGAAGTCCCAACTGATGTGTTGTTTTGTAATACGTAAAAGATCCCTATTATTTTACAGGGATGACCGTTTCCCAACCAGGCAGAAAATGTTAACACTAATTATAATGCTAATTCTAGCAAGAGATTTTACGAAAGGTCTTGACTTTTGTGGCGTAGATTCCATATCATTATAGGCCAGTCTTGTACATTATGCAAACATTCTTTAGGGCTTGCAGTTTTTTCAGAATGTCACAAATATGGCGGTGTGCACGCCGTGTCCTGCGCACCGTTTTTTTTTTTTTGCCTATAAATGTGAGAGCATTGAACAGAAATTCAGGACAAAATGCAGTGTTTTGAGAAACGAATGTTCACTGATCTAAATTTCACTCTGAAATGGACGTGGAGACTAATTTTAAATATCGACACGTTGTTATCACTTCAATTATAACAACGCTTTGTCTACTCAAACCCTCAAAAGCATGACATTCAATGAGGAAGTCAAGACTCTAAATGTACAGAATACCTTACTAGAAATACTCACTACTACTACTACTACCTATCATGACGGAATTAGGCCACAAAATTAGAGCAAATTACGACAAATGATGGTTAATAGACTATAAAACAGGAAGTCAAACAGACTGCCATTGTTATGATATGTTGGCCTTATTTTATGAAGCAGGAAGTCGGAGAGACTACACTACCATCAGGTTCTGAAGACCTTTCAGCTAGAGTGACTACCATGACTTTTGATATTCTCGTGAAAAGCAAAAGTACACACAGTAACGCCTGTGGCAAGTCATTACAGACTAACAAGAGGGTGAAAAAAAGGTTATCCACGATTTCAAGACTATTAGACTAGATTTTAATGTCTCTCGACGAGAAAGTACTGACACTTTCCAGAAAATCAATTCTTGATAGCATTTCAACATTGAAAAGATTGTGCCCTGAGCGATGTTTTCAAATATCTAGTTGTGTGAGAGTACGCATGATTGAAGTATCATCATTCGGCGATTATCGATGTTGACACTATTGCGTTGAAGTGATGCCAGTCAGAGATGGTGCTAGCTCCCGAGGTGAGAGATCAAAGGTTAAAAGTCAAAATAAGGTTCCGCATGGGTTCACTATGCTGGGTCTTGTTTTGAGTTTAAATAGTCATTTATTATTTCTTATTTGTAGGTATAAAATACCGTTATATTTTAATAACAAACACAAAGTAATGTAAATTGACGGTATCGACAATATCGAGAAACCCAGCTTTCAGAAGTGAGTACTCGCGCTTAAGTACAATGTCGAGAGTACTCATAACTAATGTCAACTGGGACACCGCGTTGATAGCTGAGACTGTGTGTATGTTTACTTTGCTAGTCACTGGGTCTACAGGCCAAGGATAATATAAGTTTGCTAAGCTCCAATTTTTCTCAGCAGTTCTCTCTGTACACTCTGAAATGTCCGAGAAAAAGATCTAAACTGAACTTCCTGGTTTACGTATATAATAATTATGAGAAATTATTATTATCATCACCATCAACTTCATCATCATTATCATTTTCAAAAATATACATATGAAAAATTTAATAAACGTTTCAAAGTTTCGGACCTGTGTCCTTCTTCAGGGAACATAAATAAAATCAATGTTATTCATTATTATTATTATTATTAATATTATGAGGCTTAAAACTCTCGTATCCAGGCAATGCCCGCTCATGCGACCTCAGACTATAATTATCTCTGCAGGCCAAATCACAGTAACTTGCTCAACTCTCTGGGAGCTGCAGTGAGCAGCTGGCAGCTGCCAAGTTGCAGGCGTTGATTACTGGCATTCAGACAGCATCGTTCACCGCTTTTAGCTAAGTATCCATGGGTGGCTAAGAGCAGGTCCAGAGATGGAAGAGGGCTCNAGAGGGAGAAAGAGAGAGAGAGAGAGAGAGAGAGAGAGAGAGAGAGGGGGAGAGAGAGATATCAGATACAATAAGGAACCGAAAACATGAATAAAATGCTCTCCCAATGTATCTACATGACAGTCGACCTTTTAATCTTGAGTACTGCCATGCGTTATCGACGTTTGCCACCCATATTATGTTACTGTGTAACCTGGGTTTGTTTTCAATAAATTGAATTCAAGAAATTGAATTGAACAATTCAAGAAGAGTCAAGAGCTCGTACCACTTGTTGACATTGCCCCACCATCATCAGCATAATGTTTTCGTAACATGATTTTCTTTATGATAATCTATTTTCAACAACAATCACAGCTGCAGCCGCCTTCACTATGCACATCACCAGGAATTGATTAATAGTAGCTGTAATTAAACAGTGATTTTAAACAGGCCTTTTACTACAAGGATATTAATTATTGTCTGAACATTTTTAGATTATAGGTAAGTTGAAATTAGATGGTTGTTGTTAAAGGAAGTCAATTTGTTTAAATTTTGTTTATTTTACATTAAAGATAATTTACAGGTGATCTTGTAAACGGGAGGACTTAATAATGTAAACTGGTAAATCAAGCTACACCCTTGCTTGCTTTTCATCAGAAACAATGAGCAGGTTTGCTCTGTATCTTCTTTTAAGGGTTTGGGAATCTTGGGAAAAGCGAGGGAGTGGAGAGGAGCGGGGGAAGGAAGGGGCGTCGAAGAAAGGAACTGATTTTTTTTTCTTTCAGACAATTAAGAACTGACAAGGACAATGCGAGTCCGAAGTTTAGGAAGAGAGTATGGGGAGGTTGTTAGCGGGGGTGGGGGAGAGACGGAGGTCAAACACAGTGAGGAAGTCAGTATAGACAAGACCACAGCTTCCTGGCTCTTAAAATTTCACCACGCAGTATGCCGAGTTCTTTGTGCTGATATTTTAATGAGGTAAGCTGGATTCTACCACAGAATCCGAAGATTTCCGTACTTTAAGATAATTTTCGTAACAAAGACCCAGGTCTGGCAACAATTACGTGTGATATCATTAAGGGACAAAAAAAAAGGGGGAAGGGGGGGGGAGAGTCAAAGCGACTGAAGAGCGCAAGTCAGACAGAATGAGAGAAGGAAAGGAAGAGAGAATCGGATTATTTGCAGACAGTAGCAACCATCTTTTGTTCTACTTTGTGGCGTGTGACGCAACGGTGATAATCTAATGGCTGGTTGTCATGACAACAGAGGAGGTAATTCGTCTGGAGGGGTTTTAAAAGCAGAAACAAAGGGCAATAAAAGTTTAGATTAAAGGCTTTGGGAAAATTTTTCTTTTTTAATCTTTTTTTTTTTCTTTGAGGAGGAAGAGGTGGAGGGTAGGGATGATGGCTCTTAAGGTTATCAAGTCTGCATCTCCAGGTCTGGAAATGTTATCTTGAGGAAGTGGATTGTCCAATAGAGAGAGATCGAAGATAAAAGAAAGGGAAGAGTTTAAGACGGTCAAGGAAGGAAAGATTTACTCTGATCATTTGAACAGCAGCTATACTGAAAAGTTTATACCTTTGTAATCCTTTTTGTCTTCTCCTGTTTTATCCATCTGTGTTCTCTTTAATAATCTCTTTCTTCTCCTTTCTGTCTGTCTCTCTCTATATTGTCTCTCTCTCTCTCTCTGTTTGTCTGTCAGTCAGCCTGTATGTCTGCCTGTCTGTCTGTCTGTCTGTCTGCCTGTCTGTCTGTCNAGTCCACAATAAATGCTTAACTAGATTATTTCCTTGCTATTGTGCTTCATCTCCCTTTGACTGATTTTGACAAACCACCAGAAGGGCTGTGGAATCTTTTTATATATTTGTCTTAGTTAGGTCAATGGGTCTTTGGGATGTAAGTTTCAGATTTTTGGACTACTAGAAATGATAGCGGGTCCTAGAGGGTTAATAATATCTTTCTTCTCCTTTCTGTCTGTCTCTCTATATATTGTCTCTCTCTCTCTGCCTGTCTGTCTGTCTGTCTGTCTCTTTCTCTCTCTCTCTCTCTCTCTCTCTCTCTCTCACACACACACACACACACACACACACACACACACACACACACACACACACACACTACGTTCCCTCCGTTCTTTTCTTTTCCCATGTCACCCACACTGAGCTCTGTTGTGATATAATTATAAAATATCGTTTGTCATACCTCAATATTTACTACTTACGAACTACACCACACACTGCAATAATAACTCCGATAATTCTTTGTTTATACCAGTCGCTTTGCCTTCCATGACACAAACCTGTTCTATATCATTTCTTAAATATGTTCTTTCTTTTTCTTTTCATCGTGACCTCCTTTGTGTTGTGCGTTTACGCAATTCCATTTAATTACCAACAAAATTATCGACTCTCAACATGACGTTGCAACTCTCTGTGGCGACACGAACAGCCAACAAACACTGCATTATTTCGTTTCGTTTACTCTAATCACTGCAACTTTTTTATTCGTTTATTTAAGCACTGCAATGTTTTGTTTCGTTTGCTTTTCACAGCAAATATTGCTTAATATTTTAACAGCGAAAGGCTCAAAATCTTTTCCTAGCACATAATGGGATTAAGGAAGATCAATTTGAGCGTTCATGGGATTTACTCTGATGGCTTGTATAGGGACCAGGAAAAATGGCAAAGGTCGAGTTATCGAGTGGGTCAATATTATGTTGATGTCCTACCATGACCATCGACATATGTGGTCTGCTAAGAACCAGAATAGCAAAGATTGCCTGTTCAAATCCCCGTGTTATACATTCCAGAAAATTCCAGAAAATAAAAAATAAAGAAGCGTCACATGCCTTCCACCCATAGACAAAAACCCCGGGAGCTTCTGATATTTTGAGAAATTGGTCATTTCGCTTTATTTTGGCTGAAACTATGTTTTCACGAGCATGTTCTTCGTCTTTGAAGAAAGAGCAAAGGTGGATTAGTCTGTGCTTATGTTGGATGATGAGACAGAAGGTGTTGTATCGTTTTTTACAAAAATCTGTAACTTTGACGCACAGATTAAGCGAACTAATGATATCGGGCTGGATGGTAACTTAAACTATACTAGACTAGACTAAACTAGACTGTACCAGCTTATACTGTACTGTACTGTACTGTACTGTACTGTACTGTACTGTACTGTACTGTACTGTACTGTACCATACTATACTATGCTATACTATAGGCTACTACACCATTCATTCAGTGTAACATCTGGCAACATTGAGACTGGATAGCGGAAGAAGGCCCTTGACGTAGGACGAAACATTCACAAAGGAAATGCTTCTTTCCTACACCAATCTAAGTTCTTTTGTTAACGCATTACGTTCAGACTGTTACGTGCGTAGCCCATCTTTCTACGTCTTGAAAAAGGATGCCAAAATAATCGGAGGAATCACTGCTAAGGAGTGTGGAATGCAACAAGAGACTCCAGATGTTACATCACATGGGGAGAAAACGGAGAAAGGGAAAGAAAAACTACAAGCTCAATCGAATACCTTCCTTCGCACGTCACAGCCTCACACACGAGGCTTCTGACGTCACACAGTAATGCCGTTCGATTTGATCTAGATTGACGAAGGCAGGGGCGATCACTCCAAATATAAAACTCTTCTCTCACATAAAGGCCACGGTGTTCCAACTTACAGCCGCAAACCAGATCGATAAGCTACCAACCGACGGTGATTAGCCAGACACGCACGTGCTTTGCCGTTTATTTTTAGAAGACTGTAAACATTGCACGAAAAGAACAGAGGATGACTTTGTTTTTTCTTATCTCTTTCGCTTTGCGTAGGTCTTTCCGTCAAAACCCGATGTTTTACAAACAAGGCGGGAGAAGTTCGCCTTTTCAATTCCCAGCAAATCCGCTAAATACTGTTTAGATATTGTCTTGTCATTTCTATTATTATTCAGGTAGCAACAAACTAACTCTGAAAATAGCAAACTTATCTGTTTTTCAGTAATATGATGTAGTTTATTTTTCTGAAAAGCTGGCGCAACAATAAAACCAGTCTACCAGGACCCACGGGGAAAAAAAGCAAAACATTAATCTATTACGTCATCATAATAATTTCATTCAAAACAGCAACAACAAAAAATGTTCTGAAAATGCCAGCACAAGTTTTCGTTTTTTTATTTTTGTTTTTTTTTTTAAGTATCTTTAAGTACATTTCTGAGTGGCCGCGCAACAAAAATTTTAATAACTGAAAGACAGAGCTGAGACAAAATTCGCTACCTCTTTGGAATTTCGTAAAGACATCTTTAATAACCAACAAACGGTATACTTTTTGGAGAAAAAAGAGCATCTTAAATCCAATAATAAAGAGATATTATCACATATTAAATAGAGAATTTTACCTTGCAAAACAACAAAGGTTGCTAGGTTATTATGAACAGATTATAACTAAAGGGTTTTTGAACGGCGAGGAAGAACTACAATTGTTACATAGTTTGAACATCTGATTGGTCACGTTGTAAGCAATTCCTGTAAAGAGCAAGGCTACAAACTACAAAAGCAACCTATGAAGAGTGATAAATGGAGATTGAAAAATATTGATTGGAAAACAACCCGGTGAAATTTATCAAAATTTAGCCAAAATGTTTGAGAAAACAACACTGTAACAGGCGTAGTTACTGCCAGTCTTTGTTATCGTTGCCAAATGCATGTGAAAAGACTAAATCTTTTCCATGAACATGAAATTAGTAACAGTCGCCACCAAACTCGACTGCATAGACACAGGGCATAGAAAAGTGTGTACTACTGTGTACCCAATCTGTTTGTTAGCATTTTTGTCGTTTGCTGACTTTGTGATTGCTATATGTGGCATTTATGCCAGGAGATTTAGAGTGAAATTTTGCAAGTCTATTTACTGTCATCTTTTTCACTGCTGTCTTTAGAGCCAATTTTAAATTTTGCAAGCCTGTTTACTATCATCTTTTTCACTGCTGTCTTTAGAGCCAATTTTAAATTTTGCAAGTCTGTTAACTGACAACATCTCACTGCTGTTTCTCGAACCAAATTTAAATTTTGCAATCTTATTTACTATCAACATTTTACTGCTATCTCTACGACCAATTTTAGTGACATTTCACAATACGGCCTTCGTTCAAGTTGTTTTCAAGTTCACTGTCATACGTTCACTGTCTAGATCTACTGTGGCTTTGTAGAGAAAACATATTCATTATAATAATGCTCTTCAGAATAATAACCACATTTCAAAATAGCATTTAAGTGTAGACTATTCGCTATCATCCTGAGCTATTTTTACATTGTGTCCTACAATCACTTGAGACATTTGCCCCTCAATTATAACGTCAAACCATTTTGACAGCGTAGTCTATAATTTACCAGGGCATTTGCTGTGTACATAAGAGTAATGGCGATGCAAAACAGGCGATTTTGAAAGTTCTGGATCGTTTTGAAGAGGTCTTACGTATCTCTCTTTGTTTTTGTCTCTTTGTTGTTGTTGGTTGTTTTTTTTTTCCTCCTTCTTTCTGTTGGTCTTTATCTCCTTCTTCTACTGCTTTCTTCTGTTTTTCTTTCTTCTCTTTCTTCTTCCCCTCATTTTTCTTCTTCCTCTCCTTCTCTTCCTACCCCTCCTTCTACTGATTTTCTGTCCATTTGTCTGCTGATGTATCCAATGGTAGCGATCCTCCATATTTTGTAATGACTGTTACAAAAGATCTGAATCTGAATCTACTACCACTGGAATTGCTGTCACTCCTGCTGTTGTATAACAATACCCAGTAAGGTTTCAGTCGTGTCTGGGTCCAAGATAAGATTTCAGTCGTGTCTGGGCCCAAGATGAGATTTCAGTCGTGTCTGGGTCCAAGATGAGATTTCAGTCGTGTCTGGGTCCAAGATAAGACAAGGAGAACACAGAGATTTCTGTCTTTCTGCCTTTATTTCCTAGGCTATGTAATGTAACTATGACTAAATGGCATGACTGATGGATCAAACGGTGCTGTCGATTTCAGCTCGCTTTCCTCTCAGCAATTTCTCATGAAAAGAAGGTGAAATCGACGTCCCTCGGAAATATCACGTAGTGTGCTTTCGTCTCAATAACGCTTTATTTTTACTGAACGCAGACTTCCGTTAAAAATTGCCAGAAGTTGGCCTAGTTGGGTTTTGTTGGATTTTTTTTTCGATGGTGTATAATGTAGTTCTCTTGAATAGTGTTGCCCTCTTCGGAAACCTTCAGAAGATGAAAAATACTTTCCCTGAATGAAGAAAACAGCAAACATGAATTTTAAGCCAGAGGCTGGTGGTTGGTGACTGATGGGAGTGGGGCGAACATTATAACAAGCTACTGTGCTCATTAGGTGCGATAATGAAAGCGAATCGAAATCAGAACCACTGTGTCGGGAACTCTAAACTAGAAAAGTCAGAACGCCCTGAAATCTCAAAGGAACAGCATTTTTTTTAGCATCTCTTACGTAAGACTGTGTACTATGGCTCACATTTCGTAAATAAACAATATGGGAATAGAACACTTGCGAGTTCTCTTCTCCCCTTTCTCCATACCCCTTCTCCGCGTTACCTTCCCCTCCAATTTGATAATCTCCTCCCTTTGTTCTTTCACAGATAGATGGTAAGTTCTTTATTTTTTGTCTTCTTGTTAACAATGAAGAACTCGCTTAAATGATACGTCATGACTCAGAGACTATAAAGAACGAAAAAAACGGCTCTTCTCACTAAAAGGCAATATTATATTCTACAATATGAACGACTGAATTCTTATGGGCCTCGAGCATTTGACCGTCCTGCACAGGTGGACCATACAAATCAGCGTACATACTGAAAGACTTTTACCTCACTGCACACTGCACACTATAATGATCCCATCTTTTCCTAAAATGCCGATCAATCTACGGTAGCCATTGTCTACAATGTCTTCTTCAAAACCACCTATGTGTCTTCGTCAGTTTATTCCATCTATGATGTCTGATCAGGGAAGAGACCTTTAAGGAACGAAGGAAGGTTACAAAGTCCAACCCTTGCATGCCATTCTTCTGTATGACGTCAAAGCACGGGATTGCATTACGTCAGAAGTCTGCGCTATACCGCCGGGAATACAATACAGAGCAAACAGTTAAACAGCATTTATTTCTATTGTTAATGCTTAGCAAATACACTGACTCTGGATCGCAGCCAACTTCAGTCAGTTACCTGCATTTATGTCATCGATTAGGGTTGTAACCAGTGCGTAGGAGCCCGTGGAATCGCTTTTTCCACGATGTGGTTCCCAGGCTAAGAACTGGGCTGTTAGAAGACTAAACATAGCGGGTTCTTAGACGAAACGGGTTCATATGTGACGTGTAGGGAAATCAAATGATTTCTCTCATGTAGAAGGGTTTTCCGTTTGCAAGCGGAAGACATTCTGGCATATTATTATGACTGTAGCATATCTAACAGCAAAGGACCGGTTTCTAAGACGGATTTCTCTGTGGGATCAGATTCTTATGATTCTTAAAAACGATAAAGTTCCTGACGCCACCGGGTTCTAAAGCATATCGGGCTCTTAAGCAGTTATTGCATGACCCAAAGTGCTTACCACCGTCACCCTATGACATCTCTAGTCGAACCCTCTCTCTTCCATTAACTGCTATTGTGAGGACCGGGGCCGTCCGTCGGTGGGCATCTACGGTCCTGATTGGATTGCTTCCCCCCACAGCAATGCCGATTGTTGACGTAATCAATAGTTTCCGTTATATGGCCCAGTCATGTGAAGATAAGTTTACCAGGTACGATTTTTGCAAGTCAGGTGCTGGGCGGAAACAGCAAGCCGAAGCAAAGATGGCTGCCCAGTGAGTTCAACAGGGTTGAGATAACTTTGCTATGATAGCGCTTTCTTTCCGTAGCGCAGCCGTTATTGCTATAAAGAAATGGCAGCTAAAAGTGATGCGTTGATTTTAATGTTGCCCTCCTTTAGCTATTTCATGCAGATCCTAAGAATGGTTGCTGGAAATTAAAGCGAACATCGAAGGTGACCCTCATACAATCATGTTGATATGTGAAATGAATGAATCTGAATAGTATGATGGAGTTCGCTCAAATAAAACTTCACAACTTGTCGGGCAATTAACCGAAATTACGATTACCTAATGACTTAAATTACATAAAAATAAATGCACATTTCTGCTAGATTTAAAATGTTGGGGTTAAGAGAGGTCTGTAGCACTGTATTTATGTAACATGCTCTCTCAAAACTTGTAACCAATATACTTATGTGAATGTCTCTTCTGGGTATAATATGTGAGTACAGTCAGCTCTCTTTAGTTGAAATCCGTCTAATTGCACTTCTCGTTCCCCATATCGAGATCGTATGCAAAGGAAAAAAAATCATGTAATCGGATCCTCTGCTTAACTGCAATTTCTGTATTTCGCAATGCACCTGGGATTAAATGGAGCTGACAGCAGCATTAGGCCTTTCTATCTGATATAGCATTCGAGTAGGCGTAGAAGTACGCGTAGGAATAAACCTTACATCAGACAATGTACTGAATGACTGAGATGTTGCTGATATCGTTCTAGGTGATATGAAAGACTTTATAATAGAGTTTGATGAGGATGAGGATAACGATGGAGATAATGCAAAAGAAAAGAAGAATAGGCAAGGATAGAGTGAGGGAAGAAGAAGAAGAAGAATGAGGAGGGACATTGGAGCGAATCAGGGATGAAGGGATGATAGGTTAGTTTTTGTTTAAAGGCGAGAAGAAAGGTAGTGGTGGTGGTGGTTTGAGAGGGGGAGGAGGGGAGGGGGATATAGCAACACGAATAATGACCTTAGTTTGAGACGGGGGTGGG
>JAWQUT010000132.1:622547-655528 GCA_033807755.1 Ellobium chinense | reverse complement strand
TGTGTGTGTGTGTGTGTGTGTGTGTGTGTGTGTGTGTGTGTGGTGGTGGTGGTGGTGGTGTTTATGTATGTGTGTGAATGGGTGTGTATGTGTAAATGTATGTATATATGCGTGTTTATGCTAATGAGGTCGGGATGATGACCAGTTGACGTATAAAATCGTATGCAGCACGACGAAATATATAACCATATGACTATGTAACGCGGACAAATATATACAATATGAATGAAACTCTGTGATTAACTGAAGGGTGGGGCAGGTTAGGGGAGGAGAAAGATTCGTAGCTAAGAGAGAGAGAGAGAGAAGAATAAGAGAAACGACCACAAAAGAATTTTAAAAAAACCATTGTTTTTAATGAAGGAACCTTTAGCTTTCTATACCCACTTTCTTTCTTTCTTTCTTTCTTTCTTTTTTTTCTTCCTTTCTTATCGCTTTTCTATCTCTTTCCCCCTTTCAAATATCAATCCCACTCGACTGTGAGACAGCATGTATGTACCATTTCGTCAGTTAAGTTGGTAGAAAAAAAAGACTTTTGTCGGAAGATATAAAATGTCGTCACCTTAAGTTAGTAGAAAGAAAGACTTGTGGGAAGATATAAAATGTCGTCACCTTACTTCAAACTGTTGTCTTTGTTGAAACCAGTCATTACGGTAAAGCAAACAGTTACGGTTGCAAAGTCTTGGCTTAATTCCTATGACACTTAAAACTTACCGTGCAATGGAACCCCAACAACTCGAACGCCAATAACCGGTAAGTAGTTTCGAATTTGTAAAGTGTGAAGTGAATAAGACGACATAAAATATAAGGATTTTTCGTTTAAACCATTACGACGCGTCTGCTGGATTTTCAAGTACAGAATGTTTGAGGTCATGAGGCCCTGTTGTATTTTTTTTTTCATTTCTCTAACCTTGCATTCAACACGTTGCCAATGTCTGCATTAAGCAGCTATTTTTGAAAGCTGCTGTCCACCAGTTAGAACGAAAAAGGAAGTGTGGTCACGTACAAATGGTTTTTCGTATTAGGGCCAAAATGGCTGTCGTGTGTCTGACATAATCTAATGTTACACTGACGCTTAAGAATGACAGGGGTCGAGTGGAACACCAGGTAAACATCCACCTGGCCTCACGTCCACTCTCTTCCTTGCTAATGATACCTTCAGACTTGGCCCCTTTTTTTTTTTTTTATGTATCTGGGGCCATTATATTTAGATACAGTAAGCCCAGAAAAACACAATGGCCTTCCTGATTACGCAAGAAGGAGGTTAAGAAAACACGAACGGTCTTCTTAGTTGATCGGGGTTGGATCACTAATTTTAGATTCTTATCTTGTGGTCAAGGCGTTATCGTGATTCCAAAACCCCAAAAAAGTCGAGCGTTTGGCTAAATTAAGTAACTCAACATAATTGAAATCTAAATATAAACTTAAGTGCCTCTTCAGAAGATGACCAAGCTGATTTCATGTAAACAATTGTATTGTATCATTTGCGGGGGTGGATATCACTGGGAAATAACTTCATCTTGTCACTTGAATGACAAATAAGTCACATGATAACCCTATAGTGAATCAAAATGAAGTTTCAGTATTTCCAAAGTTAATTACGTATAACTGCTCTCAAACCAATATGTTCTGAGTTCTCAGAATCCTGCTTCAAACTGTAACCCATCTTCTTAAGCTTGATTACACTGATGAGAACTACAGAACTAGAATACTAGGTCTCATGACCTTTGAATTTTAGGTACTCCAAATAGTTGACGGTAAAGGGAAGGGGGAAGAGGGGAAGGGGGGCACATAGTTCTAACTTTCGTTCATATTTCAAGTGCTATATATAATTTATAATAATATATTAGAAGTTTTGGTAGGCCATTCTAGTATAGCTCTTTTAGGGTTTGACGTAGATATAAAGATTGCACATCAAATTACACAAATGGTGCATTAACTATGGTTCCAGTCGAGATACGAACGGAAACTGGAAATATATGAAATGCTATTGTCAAGACATTTCCAACATGACCGTAGTCGGGAGTCGAACTCCAACACCGTAACCATTCGACTCCACTACTCCAGAATAATTATTACCCCTCCGTCAAAGAGATTGCTATGGCTAGTCATTTTAGCCAGACAGATCAAACACGGTGAATTCAGAGCCACGTAGTGCTGTGTGTTATAGAAATTGTCACGCCTATAATAACGTGTGACCTCCCAAAACATAACTGGCCCAAAGATGCCATGAAGTATGTTTGCTTTGGTGCTAAATTTCTTTAAGATGCCTTTTCATTTAACCAAAGCCATTCCATAACAGTCTTGCATGACAAGAAGGTTGGCTTAAAAGGCCTGGTATAAATGTACCGTTCAGTTAACATTTATTTTGCATATCAAGTTTTTGTCTTAATGGCTGACTTCCACTTCAAAAACGTCAAATTGTTTCCCACGAGGGTTTTCATTTTTTTTTTCCCTTTCTGGCCCCTGAGAAGTATTTCGGATTAGCTGCTCTGTAAATTGCCTGCTCTTTTGCACGGTCCTTTGTCCAAAGCTGACTATGATATTTTATCTTGGTTTCAGCTCGTGACAAAACGCTGTCACGACATTTCGGCATTGAATACCATTGTCTGAATGCTGGTGATTCCACTGATCCGAGCCCGCAGAAAGGCAGCAGCATTGTAAATGAAAAAGCAAAAGAGAAAGATGAAACAGTTATTGAGTGATCTGTGGCCGTATGCATAATCCGTACGTTAGTTAACGAATTTCTTTAGCCACAGTGAACATTACTAATGTTTTCTGAGTTTCCCGTGATTACCGCAGTGCGTTAGTTAGGTATTATGCACACCGCCACTGATCACTATAGTGATGGGTGCAGTATTTTTTCTCCATATATGACTCTGCTAAGCATCATTCCATTCTTGTTGTCACCGTCGTCGTCGTTGTTGTTGTTGTTGCTGCGGCTGTTGCTGCTGCTGCTGCTGCTGCTGCTGCTGCTGCCTATGATGCTGCTGCTGCTGCTATCTGCCACGACGAAAGGACTAACAACAATATGCCTAATATGGTGCTGTCTCCGCGATCACCTCTGTTCAGTGACGCACAAGCCTAAGGACCCAGAAGAAGGACAAACAGGACTCTACTCTAATGTATACACTAACCCAGCACTTCAGAACACGCTGTTTGCCATCAAAGGTGAGAGAGAAGAGGCGTAGTGCTGGAATAACCAAGACGTCATCAGATAAGATAGTAGAAAATATGGGACTTTTCAGTCGATGGCGTAGAGTCAAGAGGCCTATGGAGCCAAGAGGGTCACACCTCTCTTTTTGAAGTGCTTCTCTGTCATGTTGGTAATTTGTAATGTTACGTTTTGCAGAGACTTTCTTTCTTCTTTTGCGAACTAGGGTCCATGGAGTCGTAAATCTTAATAAGACAGCAATGTCTCCGCGTACCCGTAATCTATTCAAACGGATTTTTCTTTAATCACACCTTACTGTAAAGCTCAGGAAACAAACAGCTCTCCTTTGACCGTACCTGCCTCTTATGTGATTTACGCATATGCGTTTTTTGGGCAACTTTTTGCCTGCTCCCTAGGAGTTCGGCTAGGCAGAGTCAAATATAGAGTGCTGGGGTTAGTGTAGAGAAAAAGACTCTTAACCTTATAATGAAGAAGGATTGGGTTTGAAACGTTATTGGAAGAAGGGTTCAAAGCTGGACCGATGGGTAACAGGAGTGTTATGTACCACATAGACTATTCATACATTTTGTAAACTATTTGACTGGTCACTGGTGATTTTCGAAGGGTTCATCTGCCCTTATCTCGTACCAGCCTCACACCTGGGCTGGTCAGAACTCATGACCACGCCTTTGCCCAGTGAGGAGCCATAGTCAGATGAACAGGTTGTATTGGGTCAGTCTAGTGCAAAGGGACATCACGGAAAATGACAGTTGGTGAGAATTCTCTGTGTTGATTATCTACGTCATAGTAGTTCTAGTTAATGCGGTAGGACTTTCACGATCTTGAAACTCATGTATTATAAAACCTGCTAATTTCTATTTTAAGACCTCAGGTGAAATCCTTAGTGTTCTGTGTGTTACGTTACTGACTTTTGCACCACAGAATGGAGTTATAGATTGGTCCCTTGAAATGCAAGTTTGTTCAGTTCCCATTAAGACACTAAATGGAAAGTGTTCCATGAATTCTGTCTCTATTTCTACATCCTTTTTATTGTCCAACTTTTTTCTTTCTTTCTTTCTTTCTTTCTTTCTTTCTTTCTTTCTTTCTTTCTTTCTTTCTCTTTCCCTCTCTCTCTCTCTCTCTCTCTCTCTCTCTCTCTCTCTCTCTGTCTCTCTCTTTGAGTTGGTGAGTGTATGTCCAGCCTTGCTCTCTCTGTAAGTGATGAGTGAATTATCGCATGGATTTTCACTATCTGTAAGATGCGTTCAAAGTATATGACTTTGATCTCTCTCTCTCTCTCTCTCTCTCTCTCTCTCTGTCTCTCTCTCTCTGTGTGTCTCTCTCTCTCTATCCCTCTCTCTCTCACTGAGTGTGTCTGTCTAGGCCTCAGGATTATCTTAAACAGTGGACACTACTTCTCTACTTTCACTACATATCAGGTATGTTGACAGGTGGATCTCCTCTTCTTTCTCTCTCTCTCTCTCTCTCTCTCTCTCTCTCNCTCTCTCTCTCTCTCTCTCTCTCTCTCTCTCTCTCTCTCTCTCTCTCTCTCTCTCTCTCTCTCTCTCATTCTTATTTCATGCTTGTGTCTTGAGATTCTCTTAGACACTCTATGTCTCTCCATTCTCCATGGTTCATCCAGTGAGTAATTCTTAAAATGTAGATAGTATCACGGGTCCAGTGCTCTCTCAGTCTTATCTTTATATTACATTTTTGGAGCATCTTCCTAAATCAGTGCCGTTCATTCGTGCTTCCACTACCCCAGATTTTAAAGACCTTTTCACCAAAATTAATGTATTAAAGGTTAAAAAGGTCAGACATTTCGCAACGTTCACTGTGTTCTGTTGCATCAGGCCTCGGAAATAGATGCTAGTAACCTATGTTACATATAACATTATCACTCTCAAGGGTCGAACTGTTGATGTGGTACCAAGGACCTTGCCCAGAAGTGCTAAGGCCCAAATTTCGCAAGTGCCGCCCAAGTTTTTGGGATTTTATAGATATTAGCCTTGACGCCCACAGCCAGCCAGTGAAGGAAGTGACAGTGGCGTATCCACAAGGACGGAGGTTCAAGTGTTTGATTGTTGCAGCCATGACATATCTTCGAACTGGGTCTTCATCCAGGGTGACAGCAAATAAAACCAACTCACCATTAGCAACCGAACACAAACTCCCCCGCCCCGCCCTCCCCTCCCCCAACACTCTGTATCCGCCACTGCGTGCTATGGCGCCAGGCTGTGTCGTTGATAAGATGAAAACACAAAAAGTAAAGAAATCTCACTCGTGACTGTACAAAAATCAAATCCTTCACTACATGTAACGTTCGTAAATTTACTGTAGACATCTTTATCATGCTGTCTTTGTGTAGTATGCTGTGTCACTCACTTGAAGGGGAGCCTTATATCAACTGTATTTTATTTGGTATAATATAATAAACAGCCTGTCAGCGCGCAAGTCGGAGTTGTTTATCCGCATAGTTCATTTCGGAAATTCTGTGGAAACGAATAGAATAGAATAGAATAGAATAGAATAGAATAGAACCCAACCCTCTTCTACGGGGGCCCAGCCGATGGAGAAGATTCGACTGAGCGTCTAAAAACTATACATTAATTTACATCAAAACAGCTTTGGACTCAGTGCTAGCCCGCTGTGCCCCTGTGGCACCGCAGACCAAACACCTCAACACATCCTCCAGGAATGCCCCAGCCTCGCAACCTTGAGAGAGAGCAAACCTGGCCCACACACAAACGACTGTCGAGAGTAAACTCTAGGGGGACCTTGTCGACCTACAGAAGACAGCGGCCTTCATGGACAAGTCTGAATTGATGGCGTGACCGAGGAACGCAGAAGAAGAAGAAGAAGAACATCAAAACAGGTCTGACATTTCCCAACTACAATCATTAAAGGTTATACAGTGTGCACATAACGGGATTCGAGACTGCATCAGTAGTCATACTTTCGAATGTAAACCTCACTAATTCACCCAGGCACGACAAACAATCCACGTATCTGCCATGGCTGTATCAGTGGTCACACTTTCTAATGTAAATCTCACTAATTTACCCCTCTGAATCAGCCAGGCACGACAAACAACCCCCGTATCTGCCATGGCTGTATCAGTGGTCACACATCGAGTGTAAATCTCACCATTCACCTTTCTGAATCGGCCAGACAGGATAAACAATTCACGTATTTGCCATGGCCTGAGAGTGAGGCTAGTAATCGGGAGTGACTAAGTAGGTCTAACGCTTATACGTACTGGTAAACAGGCGGTGTGATTGGAAAACACAGAGCTGCGAAGTAAACAATAGTGGACATCGACTGGCCTACTTTTTAAAAACTTTTTTGTAACTTTTCGGAAAGGTGAATTTGATCGATACAGAGTCTCTCAGAGGCACAGACAGACACAGGGAGGACGTGAAGACGATAGACCTCAGAGACAGGCAAAGGGTTGGTAGAAAAGCAGATATACAAAGGAAGGCGAAGAGGAAGGTTTAGTGTAGGGTGGAAAAGGCAGGAACAGACATATCAAGTATCATAGATAACAAGAGGATTAAATTTGTATGTACACTTAAAAATTACATATTTTATCTTCACATGTCAGCGTTCCCATCCTGGTAAGCGCTACATTTAGAACATGCATCCGCACCCAAATTGAATTTTTCTTTGTTAACCTGAACTTTGAACATGGAAACTTTTTGTGATAAATGAAAAGCCGCTAATTTAAGCTCAGACGCCATGGTTGTGTCGATCATAGGCAACAAACATATTTTCAAAACAGTATCCTTCTTTTCACCGAAAATAGTTTGTTGTTTACTTTTTTTAACGAACTTTACCACCCAAATTTCATGCGCACAGGTGTGCCCAATATAATATTGCAAGATTACATGGAAACTCTACAATGTAGGGTGTTGTCTGCTTAAAGCGCAGTAGAAAATGTGAATGGGTAAATGAAAATTTGATATCATGAAATTGTGCACATTCTCTCCAGCATTTAGTTTTAAGCACCTGGAAATGCTTCCTCATGGCACATTCATATGACAAAAGAATTGGCTATGTCAGAGATGAAGTTTGAAGCCCAGTCCGTTACGCTGTCGACAAGAAGATGTCTTTTAAAAAACTGCGAAAAATACCCAAGAGGAAAGAACATATGCTGTGGTCCGGATTCTAACCCAAGACCTTTCCCACCACGGGGCAAGCGGTCTGTCGTCTGGACCATTTTGCCAGACTGAAAGAAAGACGACTCCAGAAAAAAGAAAAATCTCACATCTCACGTTGTAACGTTTTCTTAATAGTCCACCCTTGGGTGTAGGTGGAGGATTCACGGCAACGAATGAAAACTATTTGGGCATGTAAGATGATAAATGCAATATGTCAGTACGTCTTCCTCAGTGCCCGAGGAATGTGTTTTTGACTCGAAAGCATGTGATGGCTCCTGTTCAGTGTTGACATCAGACCATCAAACACATCTTAGATCAACGAGGTCATGGGCAAATCACTGTTTACTTATAAAAGTATCCTGAAAAACTGTCTGGCGTTGTTTACTCTTTGACCTACCTCAGCGCTAGGCCAGCGTTGTTTACCGTGAAACTTAAGCAAGCATTGTTTTGACCACCACTATTAAGACTCCATGTCTTTGAAGTTATCAACAAAGAACAGGGTCAGGGAGGTGACCTGGGTCGGTGTCTGGTTGCTTCTCAGGGCCGTAAGCACTCTCAAGAGGTTCGGACCTGGCTATCTATCATAATAATATGTTATCTACTTTACAAATTTTAAAAATGCCGTTTTGGCACCGAGGTACTCACTGTTTACTTTTGGTGCCCTTGCACTTAAAGAACCAAGAAGTTAGAGGACATCAGCTCTACAAACTTAGATGTTATTTTGGTCCCTTGTTTGTAAACTTACAGTCATGGCCCTTGGTCTTTCTGTACTCAAAGCCTCGTTCCGTGGTTGCTAAGAAATGAAGGCTAGACTGATTATGGTCTGTGATTACCAGCTATGGAGTAGGTCATCGCTTCTTGGGACTCTCTAAAGACAGTCATCATAACGCTTCGAAGCTCAGAACCAGCCATGTACCAGGTCCTATGTACCAGGTCCTATGAGAGATGTATTAATAATAGTGACACTATGGCTGGAACTATATTTATGAAATGATGTATGAAATATAAACAGTGAATAGATAAAACAAATAATCATTAACTCAATGAAACCTTAACCACACCATGTAAATCCCCTCTTGTTCCTAGCAAAACCATGACATACAGCCCATTCTTTCTGTCTGTCAGCCAGCGTGCACACGTTTTTTTTTAATTCCAGGCGAAAATATCGATCATTCAGGGTTCAAGGAAAAGTTAAAAGTAAATAAGTAAAAAAAAGACATAAAGTATTTATAAAGTAAATAAAAATAAAATAGAAATAATTAAAAATGAATTAATGTAAACAATTTCAAAAGCCCGGTCCAGTGAATATTGGGGTTCTCAGAATTTAGAAACACAAACAGTATTGGAACCAAAAAAAACAAGAGGGCAGCCCTGAGAGATACATGAATAGCATATATTATAGAACCCCATCAACTCCACTGCCAAACGACCAGCTCATAATTTCGAGAGGCTGTTATTTTGTTTGGCTTAGTCTAGTAAACTCTTTGACAATAAGACAGGACACACGGGATTTTATTTGGGTAGACACTGAAGAATGTGAAAACACGATATTTCATCTGACTAGAAGATATTTATAGGTGTATTTTTGTTGTACTTATTTCCTTGCTGACACTTTCTCTGTTATCTGTCCTGTTTAAATGAGAGAAAAACTTCTGTTATTATGCAGACGAGACATTAAGTTTTGCCCATGGAGCTTCCTCATTTCTGTCACAATCAAGAATGCAGGCACAGAAAAACAAAAATGACAGCTCCTGACAAAACAGGGACAAACCATCATGAAGACATGTACTATTTTATCCTGAGTTTGGTAGGCCCAGTCACGCATAATTCATTCAGGCAAAGCTGTGGTACTTCCGTCACTATACACAGTGAATGTTAATGACAAGTCCTGGCAAAACCAGAACAAACCCTGATTAAAACGTTTATTCTTTTATCCTGAGTTTGGTAGACACAGTCATGCATAATACATGAAGGCAATGCATTAGTACTTCCGTCTACGCAGGCTATACAGGTAATGATATTCTGACGGAATTCTTCTTAGCATAATTACTAACAAACAGAACGATGACAGCAGCTCATAATCACCGGTGTAAAATGTCTTTACAGTCAATCAAATGCGATGAAAGGCCACTCCTATCTTAACAATAAGTCCCTTTGGTCATGTTTTGATATAAATCAACGCTCAACGCCCCGCACGCCTTCTTGGCCACACCAAGAACGTTCAACAGGAAGTGCCTGCCGAAAGTATGGCGACCGGAAATGAATAATTATTTTATTATTATCATGGTCATGACTGTCATATTCATGCTAGATATATTATATCCGCATTTGAGAATATGCTCCTACGTTTATACGTGAAAGATGTGGCTATTTAGAGATGTGTTGATGTGTTGGGATGTGCGTAAAAAGTAATGTTTTAATAAGACAGGTGAATGATATGCACAAGCGCCACGTAATGATATACAGAAGGGAATAATTTTCGGGTGTGTTAATCTAAATGTTAAAGATGGATGCAAAACCACGGTGTGAAACTTTCATTTCATTTGGCCACTCTGTTTTTGTAGAGTACTTTCAGCGAACGACACGTTACACTCGCGTAAACTTGTATTATAAAAGAGAGAACTATGACCCCCCATAATCAAGAAGCCACATCTGCTGAGTTTGGATGTCCTCATGTCGCAGGTTTCTGAACAAAGGTGCTTGAAAATTTTATCTTTCCGGGGATGGGCAAATCGTGGTGGATGAGGGCTCTTTCCGGCTCATAATAAAATTTATACACAAACAGAGACAACGGAAATCGTATTACTTGTGAGAAATTATGATGTGTGCCCAGCCAACATTAACCACAGGGCAGTGCGTCGTTATACTTAGATACAATGGGAACTTGTGATGTAGGGAGGAGATAGGCGTGACGGCAGTAACTGTTGATCTATGACCTCTACTTGACCAAAAGACCAAACCTTCTCTTATTTGGCTGTCCTTATAATTATGAGGTCCGGGGGTCCAGTGAGACTGCAAGTTTCTCTTCTAATGATATTACCGTGAAGTCTTCTTTTCACAGTCGACTTCATTTAATTGCGATGTTCTTTTTGTCGCAAGTTTTTCAGAAACTTCTTATTTTCAATACAGTAATTGAACGTTTTTAGCGCCATTTAATGGCAGCTTCCTTCGTAAAATGAACTTGAAATTGGAGATCTATTGGCTTTGATGGGTGTGGCAATCGACTGTACGTATTCATGGGAAGCAAAGATTTTCTTTTTTTTTTTTTTTAACGCCTGTCATTGGGCTTTTGTTAGCTCTAAAATTTGACATTTCGTCTTTCGTATTTTAAATAGTATTTAATATATCTTCTATGAGGAGATCAACTTTAAGATCACTCAGCACGTTTTTGGCAAGAGGCAGTAAAACTGTTAATAAGCTGTAGAGAAATTTAGTTTACTGGCTAGGAGTGTAAAAGCAATCAAAGTACTCGAAACAAATGTCCCTGCGAATGGCGGCTCATGACTCCTAAAATTACCGGTTTAACTCCCCTCCTCTCAATTCTTCAAATATCAGCATTAACCTAATATCTACACTATGTCAGATCCACTGCTCTTGTTCTAAATACCTACATCAAAGATACATGACTCTATTAAAAGGAATACGCAAAGCTGAAAGACAAAAGAAATGCATTGGACAAAAAAAGGTATGTTCATTTGCTTGGTGTCTACATGATTGGATATTAATTATTATTCCTTGATAAACTGAGCTAAATTTTACCAGGCACCGCACGGGTTGCACTTAATGACGAATCGCCACTTGTCCTTAAAGGTTACAGGAGCCTAACTGGTACAAAAAAATGGATTATCAGGGTCAATAGAAGCAGAGTATAAGGACAGATTGTGTAGAAATAATCGTATAACATGAACCACACCGCAAAAATGGTGAAATTCAGCCTTGAATTTGTAAAAAAAATCATTGTTGCAGGCAATGTTTCCCAATGGCTTCAGCGGGTTTCATTTATTTTGTGCGGGCCTGTGATCTTCAAAAGAAGGTCAAATTTTTAACCCCTTTTCATCTAAATTAAAATTGTGATAAATCTAATTAAAGCACTGTGATGGCACCACACATGTGGACTAGCCTTGGCCATCTCGGAATGTTCCTGTAGTTCGAGGAGAACATTTTATTAATGGTTCAAAGAGGTTTTATTTTTTTTTTTACAATTTGGCCTCTGCAACCTCACGTGGTTACCGCGCCTTGCCATAAGTCGCGAGGGGTTATCACTAGGACAGGAGTGGTTGTCTTAAGTCATTTCCGGAGGTTGGTCACCTAAAAAATTCGACATTATCCCCCCATGACCTGATAATGGGCCCGCCGGAGGAGTGACTTTAGCCTTGGGAAGAAGCGGTTGAATTGAGCTTAATTAACAAAAGTAGGTCAAGAAAATGCAGAAACAATAGCAAGAACAAGATGAATGAAAAAGTGAATGCTAAACGTTGTTGCTTACAGATAGACACTGAGTCCCATGGTTTTGTAATGCATTGAACAAAAAAAGAGTATCTTCATTTTGCTTGGTCTCTGTATGTTTGGATATTAATTATAATTTCTTGACATTCGGAGATAAAGTTGACCCGGCACTGCTCGGATTGCACTCAATGTCTACTAGCTTTAATACTATTGCTTCAATGCATGTCAGTATAAGCTTGTCCTGTTGTCCATGACGTGTTATTGAATCAGGCATTGCCTTTATCCAATCCTCTTACCTAATGCCATAACAATATCAAATACAATAACAACGACATACGGCACAATCCTCAACGGCGCATGTTTAAATAATAAAACAAAAACCACACACAAATAAAAATGTGATTTCAGGGCGACTTAGGCGTCCGTGGGAGACCGTACACACTCAGTTTTACTGTCAATGTAGTTACTGTTGATATAGATCTTGTAAGTTCCGTGTAAATGTTGGAAACAAATACGGATGTGATGGGGATGGCTACAGACACCTTCCTATAAGATCAGATTATGAATTATAATCAATTACGATGCTACCCATCAACTTCGTTGTACTAACTGACCTCACTGTGTGGGTGGTGGGTAAACGATACACCCGGATGTTATGAACACTTGCCAGGCAGGTAGTGACACTGTGTCATTATAACAGTAACAGTGATAAGAGGAACAGGTACAGGCTTATGCGATGTGTGGGATTGTTTACCCACTGTCGCCGAAGACAGTTGTTTTTGCTAACGTCCGTCATAAATTTTGTGTTGTCGTTCCGTGGATTACCGTGTTTGTTTCAATGTTAATGTTTTGGTTTTTATTGTATGTTATGGGGGCACGGTCTACTATGTCTGTTGTTTTGCTGCGCCCTTTTCTGTATTTGTCACAAGGTTACCCGGGGAACCTTGCAATGCAGGGTGTTGTCTACTGAAAGCACGCTACAAAAATAAGACTGGCCAAATGAGAGTTGCACACCATGATAATCTACACCTTATTTCCAAAATTTAGATTTACGCGTCGGAAATGATTTCCCTCGACACACCCACATGACAATGGAAATGACGTCTCATCATAATATGTAGACGCTGCTTTCTCTGAAACTCTAAATATGCTGTTGTCTAATGTTGGACCAATAGAATATCCTAGAAGAAAAAAAAAAAAGAAACAAAAGTCCCTAAAGCTTTTCACTCCCACACGTTTCCGTACATTTCCACGGACAAAGTCATAGATTTGGAGATTTTTGTGAACACCTGAATCAGGAAAGGAGAGTTCTCTTCTTCTATAGTCCACATAGACCTCGATGCTGATTTATGTGTTGTTAACAACCTAGCTGTTACTTCTTTTTAGATTATGTGCTGTACACGCTTTTTGTCTTCATTTTTTTTGTTTACAAGTGAGATTGCTCTGCTTCTAAGCTTCTGATCTGAGTGCCCCTGATGAACTTTAATGCTTGTTTCTTCGCTGATCGGGCTCTGTTTCTCCCTTACTTGACCATAAGGTTGGGTGGGTGGTTGGAACACTTTTTCTCTTCTAGCTCTCTCTTTCTCTCTCTCTCTCTCTCTCTCGCTCCTTCTCTCAATTTCTCTCCCACTCTCTCTATTTTTAGCAATCTCTCTCTCGCTCTCTCTTTCTTGCTCTTTCTCGCAATTTCTCTCTCCCTCTTTAGAAATCTCTCTCTCTGTCTCTTGCTCTCAATTTTTCTCTCTTTCTTGCTCTTTCTCGCAATTTCTCTCTCCTTCTGTCTCTTTATAAACCTCTCTCGCTCTCTCTCTATCTCTTTCTCTCTCTTTCTCTCTCTTTCTCTCTCTCTCACTCTCTCTCTCTCTTTCTCACTCGCTCGTTCACATTTTTACCCATCACTTCCCAATTAAAGTTCTCCTTACTTCTCCTAAGGTGTTGGGTGGTTTCAGAGGAAGATAGTAAGTGGAAATGACGATCCCAGTTTGTACCAGAAATTGGACTCATGTCAAATATTCTGACACAGTCACCTTTCCTCCTCTTCCTCAACTTCTCCTTGTTCGCCCCTTCGTTTCCCTGTCTTTTTAACAAATAATTTACAATCATGTCTTGGTGCTCCAGCTGCCTGCAGAGGTCAGACACGTCTTGCTTAAGCCAAATTTCGGTGCAGCTGACTTAGCTAAAACGGAACTGATAAAGACAAGGAATAAAAATGGCGATTTTAAAACGCTGCTATTATCCAGCGAGTTTTTATGAAAAACTCCAGTAATCTCTTACTTAATATAAAATCAGCATGATGCCATTATGCACATATTGCTATTAATGGAATCGCCTCTACTCTAAGTCTCAAGGAAGACAGATGTAATTCCCTTATAAAGAGTACGTGGGAACATAAGGGTCTGTGTGCAGGCGGTTCCTCTTTGCTCGGATCACGAAAACTAATCTAGTGACCTGGTCCGGATAAGAGGGTGTTATTTTTGGTACAAGACATAGACGTGACGTGGCCGTTGGTAGTTTCTTTTTTTTTTTTTATTTTCCTCCTTGTCCAAAAGGTCTTCTTATTCTTCAGGTTCCATGCCTGCTGGTGTAGACAATCATGGACTTCTTCTGTCAGTCAACCATCAACCTCAACCTTTTCGCCCGTGCGTTTTGCCAACATCCAACATCACATACATGTGGGAGGCAGCGTGGCCGTGCGGTTTGTGAGTCGTACTCAGAAACTGAAGACTTCAAGTCTAAGGTTTATGTGTTTGACTCGCGAGCTGGGCGGTGTACGTTGTAGTGTCCTTGGGAAAGACACTTCGCTTCCATTTCCTCACTCGACTCAGGTGTAAATGAGAACCTGGCTTTAGAGCTGGGGCGACCAGGGCGCTGCACCGCTGGCTACCAGCAATGACTTTGTTATGTATTTCATTTGTAATATTATGTATTTACATATATGGTGTGTATTGTTCTATGTGTTTGTATTATGAATGAGATGTGTAACACTGTATGACATTGTGAAACAATTTCCCTATGGGGTATATAAATACATAAATAAAGTATGTTCAAAATGTATATAATGTTGCTTCTGAATAGAAATTTTGATGAGAAGAACATAATTGTCATATGGTCCAACACAATATGTGATTGTCATTTAGAAAATCAGATAATTCATCAAGCAGCTTGGTCCTCAGTTGTATTTGTGAGTTTGTGTCCTTCTGTTGTTTACTTTATTGTACCTTTCTGTACTTAAGCGTACTGTTAAACTTGTTAATGGTTTACGGCACATTTCTAGATTTACGGACTACAACAACAACCATCTACCATTTTACATAATATAACACAAAGTACGTTTCTACCAGCAGTCAATTTCTTGTACGTCTTTCTTGTACCATCGCAATACCCACCACTAAGTACATCCAACCTTACCAATGCCTACTACTATGTCCTTAATTAATCTGGGTAACTTGGACGATTAACCTTGGAAACATGAGGCATAAGAGAACATGGCACACCCCACCATTAGTGCTGTGGACTTGGTACACAACATTCCATTGCATCCAGAGCGGTCATAAGACGCAATGTATTCCATACCTATCGCAGTCAACACTTTATTATGTACGCGCGGTACATCATTCCAACATGTCCATATCAAGGTCTCGTGTCTATGATCATGTCCATCACATCATCAGATTATCTTGACTTACATAAGTTCTACTCAGCGATCAGATCAGGCATAGTAGAATTATAACACACGCCAAGACTATTTCAGCACTACAGTAGTCATCGCTGTAAAGTGGATACCTGACTATAGGCAGTGAAAGCTATTTATGAAAGCTGCTGACAAGCAGCTGCTCATGACAGCCGGCACTGTACGCTTACCATGGAGTTGAGAACGTTATTGAATGCCTGATCCTCTGGGGAAGGAACGTAAGCCTAATAATAATGTTAAGTCACATGAGTCAACACTGGATGGATACAACAGGTCTAAAAACCTCAGAGCTTCCGCATTAACGATGGGATCTCTAACCATGGTAAGAATTACATTCACCTTGCACGTTGAAGGCTTCTAGGGCTGCATTCAGCACCGAAGCGCCATTGTATTTTGTCACGATGGTAAGAGATCCCATTGTTAATGCGCGAATTCTCAAATATTACATATATCCTCTTTCCTATTCCCATTTGTATGAAAGGTCCTGACCCTGAAGGCACTGATGCGAGCAAGGTGCACTAGTTGCACCAATATCATGTACATAGAGTTGATAACACTGCGTAGATACCAACTGTTACAGACTCAATCTGCTAGGCCTATAATGACAAGACCAATCAATTTCATGTAAGAATGATCTGGCTCAGATCAGCAACTTCAATAACAGTAACATTAATACCTCACGTAGAACTAAACAAATGAGCTGGTAAAGGTAGAACGCTATTTAATATGTAGATAATAATAAGCAACCTTAATAATACATCAGTAACAGAAAGTATTGGTATCTGATTAACACACATAAACATGCAATCTCACGTCTTCACGCATTTTAGAATGCATTGAAGACAACTGTGACAAAGTAGACAAAGTGTCTATGTATTTCATTTGTATGTTATAAAAACCAGAGAATTTCTTTAGCATCTCTGATTTCGAGGTATTGATCTAATTTCATTTATGCTTAAAAGCACTCCTGGTTTCATTTTCGTGTCACAGCTTCGTGGTGAGTTGGTTTCACTTTCAGTTTGTTATTAGCTGGGACTTTGCAGATCTTTTACTTTCATTTTAGCTGGGACTTTATCGGGCCTTGGGGGGTACCAGAAGTCTTGTGACGTTTACCATTGTGGCTTTCCTAGATTCTATATTTTTATCTGTGTGAGTGGTGGGATGAGGGGTATTCCTCCCCCACTCAGTAACTTGGGAGGAGGCGGATGAAGATCAAAGAAGACACCCCGGGGTGTGATGCCATGAGCACATATCTGAAATTGCAAGTATCGCGATAGTGAGCTTTCATCGAAAGATCCATTCTGCTTTTATTTCGACATCCAGTAGTGGGTAGACATTTGAATCCCTTTTCTTACCTTTAACACACTTCCATACTTTCCTTGACGCAACTGGAAATCTTCATCAGATAAACTACCCCTGTTTCTTTCAGTAATATCGGAATGGCATTGAAACTCCGCACCTAGAGTTTTAACACCGACATCGACAATGGTAAGAATCGAAAGAGTCGATAGTCACAAACGATACTGAGTACCCTCCAGCTACGGTCCTGGTCAAGAGCTACACCTGTAGCGACAACAGACGTGATGTTCCGCCGGCTGATCCTATTAGGGGAACACCTGTAAGTTGCAGTGTTTGCGTCAGTTTCATGGCACATGTCAAAGACTGGAACTTCAAATGTTCCCGTTAGGTAAACAACAATTCTGCTATGTCACACCGAGGTTAAGTCAGCTCTGTGTGTGTGTGTGTGTGTGTGTGTGTGTGTGTTGTGTGTGTGTGTGTGTGTGTGTGTGTGTGTGTGTGTGTGTGTGTGTGTGGTGAGGGGAAGAGGGTAGGGGGGAGAGGGGAGAAGGGAGAATATTGTTATGCAGTAATACATATTTGTCTCTCTCAGTAAACTGTTAACACTGTGCTCTCAGGATAAGCATGGCTAGCGCACAGCCGTGGGGTGGAGCATAAGGGAAGGTTCAATATCAATGTATTTGTTCGAACCCAGGTTACATAGTAACATATGGGTAGTCCAAAGCTGATATTGTATGACAAGCACATAGACAGAGCAACATAACTCCGTATGTACAGAATGATGGAAAACGAAAGTGAGGAACAAAACCGGGCATAGTAATATTCTCCAGTTTGTTCAGACTCATGCTAATCCTTGTGGCACATGAGCCGGTTCCAGTCACTCTAATATCATCTACGCGTGATGCGACCGTCGGTTTAACTCGTCACTCCCTGTCCACCCGTGAGAAGCACAGGCCGATCTGGTTTGGTCGGTATCGGAGCGGTCAGCGGCAACGAACACAGCAAGGCAATGTAACATGGCGCACGTAATCAGCTGAGGCGACCGGGCGCTCACGCCGTGCTGAAGGCATAGCTTTTCTAGAGTGTAGACTTGCTCTGCTCTCCCGCGCCAAGACATCTCTCAGAGGCCATCTGCTGTAACTATAGCTGTAACGGTCTGATGTGTGTTGACCAGTGTCCATCTCTTCCACTTAGCCCCCGATGATCTAAGAAGCTGTCCACCTTGACACGAGTTTTTCAACCTATCACTCACTGTCTCCGATTTCAGCGCTTCCTCATCGTCTTGCTCCAGTGCTTCTTCCGCCATTCTAGTTAGAAATTGGGGCCATCAACTCGACAACTGCCCTATGCGAATCTTGTTATTCTAACCAAAGGATACAGTAACTGTTTAATTCTCCTTTGCGGATATGACACATCTGTGTAGTCCCCCATTTCTGTCATGCGTGATTAGATTAATGCTAACACACTCGCACCCAAGTTTCGGTCTCCATAACTTTGTTTCGGTCTTTTATGTGTAGCGTTCCCAGGCTTACTTTTATTAGAAAATCCATAGTTAAACTAAACAACGTCAGACACGAGAATAACTGGTTGTGTTTGTGACTTTCGTTATCTGTATAATTCATTGATACACATACGGGCTTTCTGAGAGGGGAGAAGCGAAATACTGTACCTGGAATCTTCGATAGCTTTATATTTTATTAGTGAAGTTTCTGATTGTACCTTGGATAGTCGAGTTCACGTTTCTTCTATACTGTGGAACTTTCCACAGAATTCAAGGGTTTCTGAGAATTCAAAGAAAGACTTGGAGTCATATTGAGCGTGGTGTTAAGGCACTGAAATACCTGGTTTTACGAAAAAAAACAAACTCGTTTCTACCACATTCAGTATGGAAATTGTTGCTCATGGTTTCGTTGCTGTGATAGTTTTGGTGTTCTTTCTCTATGTGTCGGACGCGAATATTCTCTGCCACAGGGGACAGTATCTTGACCGAAAAACTGGCGACTCATCAAAGTGTGTTCCTTGTCCAGAGGGCACGTATTCAGACAATGACAACCATCATGACATAGATTGTGCTCCTTGTACATACGCTGATCCGATCTTGCATGAAGTCGTCAGAAGGAAATGTACTGCCAGCAGCGATACGGTCATTATATGTGATGCGGGTTATTTTCGCCAGGAGCAACAATTCAGTGTCTTCAAGGATGGACAATGTACCCGATGCTCGAGCTGTGAGGTTGATCCCGTCAACAAATACGAAACTCAATCGTGCACACGTTATAGTGACACTGTATGCTGTCCAAGGCCTGATATGGCAGTAAAGAGAGGCAATGGTGACAGATTCGAGTGTGTTTAGACGCTGCATGTTCGACACAGTATTCTCTTGACCATTATCACTCTGTTGCCCAGAGACTTGACTGAACATGTTTTTCCTTCTATGTTTACACCGTCTGTCAGTCATGGTAGGATAGTATGAACACACAGTACATCTGCATGCTCTCTGACCATCGTCCGTCACTCACTGTCGAATATAAACACAATCTGTAGTTGGAGATTTCATTCTAGTGATCAGTGTCCATTGCTCCAGGCCAGGCGTATAAAACATAACAATATGAAAAGACATTGCCTTTTGTCAACCACACTTAAGTTGCAAACAACCCAGTGCAGAACATGCCCTCAGAAAATGTCCTCCTGTGACAATGTCTATTACTCGTGAGCAACTAATGGTAGAATCTGTGCAAACGAAGAGGCTATAATGATTGGATGTGGTTCTAAAAGGCACGGATGTTTTTTTTTTCTTTTTTAATGCGCTGAAACTATGATTTTTTATGGCACAATAAACAAAATATACTCATGTTCATAACCGTTTACATAAGCAAAACTGGCCAAAACATTTTCAGTGATACAACAATGTAGGTGTTAACTTAATACTGACCATTATTCAATTTTATTTCTTGCTGATTTAAGCCTATGTTTTCCCTTCAGCATCACCTAGTTTTTACCTTGGACTGAGAGCGCCTCTCTCTCCCTTTCTCTCACCATACTCCTGGTCGAGGCTGGGTATTTTTTTTTCTCCTTGTCTATTTAAGGCCCTAGACTAATTGCAACAGAAATGCTTTTGCACCATCTCTTTTAAACAGGGTCAACTCAGGCCTCGATGAGGCCTGCAAAAAAATTGCAGTTACTTAACCTTTTTAGCTGGGAACCATTTTGAGAGCTCATATTTTTTTACAAATTTAAATGGAGCTTTCCTCTAACTTTTAATGTTTTTGAAAATAAATAACTTTTATAGGATATGCTGTAATTACTATCCCAAACTATGTAATTACTAATATTTTTGGAAAGGAGTCAGGATGAATTCTGTAATTGTGCTTATATAAAATGGAATTATAGCTTTATGCAGATTATCTAAGGGCATATCCAAGAATAGAGTAGTAGTGAGGCCGCTTCGCTACATAGAACGTGCTTGAAAGTATTTACCCTTTGTTACAAAGAGCTCTTAGTAGATGCACTAGTGTGCTCTGGAAGTAGCATTGCCCCGTGGCACCCGATGTACCAGTTAGTTCCTATAAGATGAATTAATCTTATCTACACGCTAACAAGCCCTTGTCATTTTTTAAAATATTATTATTAATCTTTTTATTAGGCATTTCCAAATATATAGAATAGCTAAATGGGTACAAATGCATAATATGTTATACAAACATTGCATACGTAACACATATAAGGACCTTCAAATATGCATACATCAGTTCAGATTAACACATGGTTATAAGATTAATATTCTACAGCTCTGCATCAAAGAAAAAGCCCTCTCTAAATTTTTAGAGGATAATCTTTAAAATTGAGACGAAAACTATTATGTATGATGTCCATGAATTTCTAACGTGACACCAGCTAAGAGTGTTTTTTTCACTGATGACTACTGGGTGACATATCAGTAGCTGCGAGTAATATTTTTTACATTTCTTTTATTTTTTTTTCAAACATGTAACCATCTAAAATTAATTAACAATACATTACAGACATAACATATATAACTTTCAGTTTACAGGAATGGGAAAGGACAATCTGATAATCTATAATTCAAAAAGTTTTTTAAAAAAAGAAATGTTCGTCTCTAAATTTTTTTAAGCAGATACGTAATAAACTGGTGTTTTGGTATTGAAATGACCAGTCTAACTCACTAGCTAGAACATACGTATGTCAAGGTGACCTGAAGAACTATGGTATTTTGCGATTTAATTAATTTACAGAACTGTTCTACGAATTACAATAGATGCATGCAGTGTGCCGGTCCGGGTGCTTAATGATATGCGAAGAGAGGGAGTAATTAATGTGTATGAAAGTAAAACTGTGTGCGTTCATTATTATTTTGATTGTTATGTATGTGACTTCTGTTCGTAGAACTTCATTATCATCTGGATCATACGCTGTCCCGTAGCCAATATATATGTACACTGTATTCTTTTGTTCGCCCTCGTACCATGAGGTCTGTGATCTGGATTTGAGATAAATAAACTTGTTAAACTTATTAGACTTATTGACATCAGCACTTGGAAAAACATGACCTAGCGTAACGTAGGGTTAATGATTATGGGAGTGTACGTCGTAACGTTACTAACGAATAACAACAACAATTCACCATAATTATTATGACTTTGAATACTCAGGAACATAGTGATGAAGGACAGTGAACACTTTAAAGCTTTACCACTCATGGATGTAGTACAAGATGTAACAGGAGTATGTTGTAGGAGGACAGAAACGGATAATCACACAGGATTGAGAATTGGGGAATGTGCTTAAGATGGACAAATGCAAAGAGAAAAATGAAAGCAGGAAAGAAAGTGATGTGGCGGGAATCGAACCTGCGACCTCTGTTTTGGCACCTACCGCCGCGCCATCAGACTTCCTCTTTTATTCCACCCTGTGTGAACATTNAAAAGTATTTTAAAAAAAGAAGTGTTCGTCTCTAAATTTTTTTTAAGCAGAAACGTAATATAACTGGTGTGAAAACTGGTTGGTATGATATCCTTGAATTTCTAAGGATGAGAATAAGGATAAGGATAACTTTATTTGTTCACAAAGGGAAATTTGCCTTGTTACAGTGTGCTTACAAAACATAAATATCTGTGCAAACACATACACTCCCTCGCTATCACACATACACACGCACATACTTCCACACACACACACACACACACACACCCACACCCACAAGCAACCACGAACACACACATATGTAATAACACATCCCCACCCACACACACCCACACACACCCACACACCCACACACACACACACACACCAATTAGATTTTGGTATTGAAATGACCAGTCTAACTCACTAGGTAGAACTGATATACGTATGTCAAGGTGACTTGAGGAATTGTGGTATTTTGCGATTTAATTAATTTACAGAACTATTCTACGAATTACAATGGATGCATGCAGTGTGCCGGTCCGGGTGCTTAATGATATGCGAAGAGAGGGAGTAATTGTGTATGAAAGTAAAACTGTGTGCGTTCATTATTTGATTGTTATGTATGTGACTTATGTTCGTAGAACTTCATTATCATCTGGATCGTGCACTGTCCCGTTTTCAGTATATATGTATTCTTTTGTTCGCCCTCGTACCATGAGGTCTGTGATCTAGGTTTGAGATAAATAAACACGTTAAACTTATTAGACTTATTGACATCAGCACTTGGAAAAACATGATCTAACGTAACGTAGGGTTAATGATTATGGGAGTGTAACCTTACTAACGAATGCCAACAACAATTCACTATAATTATTATGACTTTGAATACTCAGGAACATTGTGACGAAGGACAGTGAGCAGTTTAAAGCTTTACCACTCATGGATGTGGTTCAAGATGGAATAGAAGTACTTTGTAACAGGAGTATGTTGTAGGCGGACAGAAACGGATAATCACACAGGATTAAGAATTGAGGAATGTGCTTAAGAAGACAAATGCAAAGAGAAAAATGAAAGAAGGAAAGAAAGCGATGTGGCGGGAATCGAACCTGCGACCTCTGTGTTGGCACCTACCGCCTCACCATCAGACTTCCTCGTTTATTCTACCCTGTGTGAATATATTATAATTGTTTCCAGCCACTCCTGACTTCACCACCTGTATGTCGCAGAACGATATCTGGGCAAAGGTAGTGAAAAATTCATAGTTCTATAGTCCCAGATTTGGTATGGTCAGGTACTTGTTATTTTAGTTTTTTAGTTTTAGTTATATTATTATTATTATCACTATTATGCACAACATTACTTCTTTGCAATAGTATGTATGTTATTCTTCTTTTACCATACTGTCTACTCCACTAAATCAGGACTTTTCTTATTGCTGTTTGTAACTTTGTACTGTGATACTTCGTGAGATCTCGTCTTTAGTTTGGTAATTTTAAAATATATAGCATTGTTGTATGTTTAGGAGCATGATTTTCAAGTTATTAGCTATTGTGTTCATGCTGTAAGTGTGGAACAGAGTGGCCACATGGATACGGCGTTCGGACTCACGATCTAACGGTCGTGGGTTCGATTTCCTACCACGATCATGTTGTAAATGCCTTGGAAAAGCTTTCTATTCACATTTTCCTCTGCCCACTCGTCTGTTAAATGGGTACCTTTGTATAGGCAATGGAAGATATTGAATGCTTGTGATCAGAGCCTGTAAATGGCAGCGGTACTTCTAGCTCCCCAGGAAGTTGAGAAATTTCTAGAGTGGTCAGGCTGCTGGCGTAATACTAGCGTTAAGTCGAATGAGCGTTTCATTACATGCAAATCGCTTTTTCTAGACAGTTGAATTCAAAGATTTAATTTGTTTCTTTATTTCATCTCTTATTCCACATCACAGTGGCTGGGTCAGTCTGGTTGTTGTCAGTGGTGATGGTGATAATGGTGTTGGCGGTGATGATGATGGAAATGATGGTGTGTGATGGTAATGATGCTGGTTGTGGTGTCCTTGCTGCTGCTGCGGGCAGCTGAACTGCCCAGGTGTTGCTGTTATGGCGTTGCGATGTCACCAGTGCAATGATCATGCTTCAACGTTGCCACTCTCTCGATATTTGCAGTGACAGAAATGGTGACATGACGTTATGTAACTGTGTTCGTACTGGGGATGATAGTGCCGGTGAGATGGTAATGATACTGTTGCTGCTTGCAAAATTTATAGTTATGGACATTAAAATATAAAGATGGTATATAAAATTACAGCAACTGGGAAGGACTTAAGATGTGAAATACACGAAGGTATACACGGACCAAATATAGAAACGATCCTAATTGACTCAGATGTGTCATTGAATGGACAAGAAGTTTCTCACCTGACTCACAACGGGATATCATCTATCAGGGGCACTAGGTGACACGGATTTCAAGACTGAGCTCAACATGCTGCGTGCTTAAAAACAGATGTACTATAGATAACTGTGCTTAATGATATGTAGCTTTTGACCTGATTTAAGTGTAAAGCGGGCATCTGTCGGTAAAACTAGGACGAATGCCAGATGAAGTACACATACATAATTTTCGCTATTTTTGGCATGATTTGCCTAAAAGTGACTGGATGATTAAGGCATAAAGAGAATGTTGTTTAAAGCTGTATGAAAAAAATATACTGATTCTTATTGAAATTTTGATGGTTCTGATTTTTTTAAACTCAAATCTGATAATAAACATAATAAAAATACTAAAATTCCTTTATGAATATCATTATTGTTATAGTTGGCTCCTTATTGCTTATTATTAAGATGCTCGTCTAGGTCCCTTTCAGTGCTGAGCCAAATCGTCTTGTCCTAGAAGTAAAGCTATTAGACTGGAGAAAACATACTGTTAGGAGCCCAAAAAGAGAACTGTGAGGATCTGAAGTATGTTGTAATGGTGATTCTCGGAGTTTTTCTTATACTTGATTCCTAAGAGAATAAGTGTTGCCTTTATATAGATAACACTGTATGACATAGAAAATGATAACATTAGACATGCCGCCCTCCATTCCCAGTAAGAGTTTCATTTGAAGGTACGCTGCCTATTAATGCTTTCAACAACGACCTCAGCACAACTCATCAGGGATAAGTGGATGATAGTTAACCTACACCAGATCATACTGTCATCAGATTGGCTTTAAGAAGTCTCTCTTAGAAGAAAGAGCAGAAAACATGTGAGTTTGCTCCTCATGCGCTAACTATACCGGTCCTGGGAATACAGTATGATCACTCTTCAACCGTCCCTCGTTGGTCAACTGCCGCTATCAGTCTCTTTATCCTTTCAAAAGAGGAAGAAGGCAAGAAGCCTCCAGTAGTGTCAACAGAATGGAATGGAAGAGATTGGAACGGAGAGAGGAAGGGCACAAAGGAAAGACCGTGGTTAATATTAAACCAGTACGAATACTTTTATCTATGTATGAACTGTCACTATTCCTAAAGAGACTCTGAGAATGGCGGCCGAGCAAAAGGTGGAAACGTCCAACATGGAAAGACGCCGACTGAAAACAAGAACAAGAACAATGACATTATCCCGTCCAAAACCGCGGTGCTCTTTGGAGGTCATAGTTTAGAGGAACCCATTGAACATGCAGCAGTTTTTTTTTTACTTTTGTCGCTCGCTTGCAGCGAAGTGCAGCATTTAAAATTTACCAGCATCTCACTTTGAGATTAAAATTGTAGGAAAAAACAAATGGTTGAGCAGTCTATTCTTTCGGGACCTGTTTAGCCCCTGCGTGAAGATGGAGATTCATCAAATATACAAGGATAAAGGTGAGTGTATTTACTGAAACAAAACTGTAACAGGATCTTTCCCATGATTAAACCTACACAAAAGGATAACTCACTATTTTGCCAGGATCTATCGAAATCCTTGTATCGAAATCTTTGGTGTTTGAACAGTCGTGGTCAAACAAAGGGTGACAGTGCGTAGAAACGTGAATCAAGGATTGACTTTGACCCCCTAACGTTAGGATGTACCAGGATCTTCTTTCCGCCATGTCATGTTTGCTGGGGATAAAGTACACATTCACCAAGAGACACAAAGTCTGGATCAGCAAGGTACATTATGAAAATGTACCAGGATCGGAAGTCGCTGGTCATATAGAAGGATGTATCCGTCTCTAACCAAGAGGGGATAGTTGGACTGCATGGCATAGCTGTTGTCATAGCGTTTAATCTGTCGAGGCTGTGGCTGCCCTATACAATAATGGAACTAATTAATACAGACTACTCATACTATTGTAATCTCCAGTATTTTCGCAAAACGAAGCCCCATGGCACTGGCTGATAATCTCTTTGGGACCGTCTTTACCAGTAAGGAAACTAATTATTATTAGTTTTCATTTTCACGTTCTGGTCTTTTATGGATCGTTATGGCAAAGGTGGGCATGCGCTGATGGCATTTTCCTAGTGTTATCGTCATATAACATTTTATGAATTAGATGTGATTCTAGTTTGTAACGTATAATATGGTCCTAACACCAAGAAAGTACTTATTCGCATGTCTACCTATGCCATAACTGTCCGTTAAATCTCAGTAATAGAAATAAAAGCTGTCTGTTTAGGAGCCGCATTCAAGATGTTCCCTTTTAATGTGTTTCTGATGGAAATATACTCAAAGCAACTTCCATTGCACTTAACCGATAAGAGGGATAATTATGAAATTGACAACCATGAGTTTGTATGAATGAGTGTGTAATGCATGACCGAGGTGTTTTTACTTTATAACTGTATCAAGGAGCACCTCCAAAGATGAGAGCTTTATTATTTCCTTATTCATAGAGCGACAGAACATCTGAATGCTTATTGTTTGTAGCCATCGTTACCTCTGTCTTTGCAATGTTTCAATGTTACATGAACGATCGTTACTTTCTGCACGAATAGAATTAATAAACATTCCTTAATCCAGGGTCAGTTTGTCCTCGCTGACGTCAAAAAGTACAATCATCATGTATCGTGTCACACAATGATCTCCCAGGTTGAGAGTTTCTTTTTGGGACCCTTTTTCATGATGAAGACTTCACTGAGTCATAACTGAAACCAGACCAGTCAGAGAAACGTGAATCAAAGCGTGAGTTTGTTCTATGACTATAAAAGGTACCAGGGTCTACCAGTCTATTTTTATTATTCAGATTAGAGTGCAGAGGTCTGTGGACACAGCGCTTGAGTCAGCCGCGTCAACAGTGTTGACAGAATTTCATCAACGTAGATTCTTCTATACTTAGGCATGGATATAAAAGGGCATAGCGTGGATGAAAAGTCATGAAATATATTTAGGCAAAACATAGATTTATATGTATTTTCTTTGTGTCTGATAAAACTGTAATCAGAACATTTTCACAATCGCGAACTTTATGTAATGTGCTTGATAAATCCAATGTTCATTGGAATTCTCATTATCCTCTATAATAACTCATGTTTTTCTCGTACAGTGGAACGTCTCATTTATCTGGACATTATGGAATATTTTATGGAATTCCAGTCCCTGTGTTCCCAATACAGTTTGGTAGGGACAACCAAGTGCATTATCAGATTTGCTCTTGATTTCCACCTCCTTACCCTTGTTCACATGCAATGCTGTAATATGAAAAGAGTATTTTAAAGTCTACTCTCTAAGTCTAAGGTGAATGATTTCTAATCTTCGGCATGAGATGAATAAGGAGAGGGGTTGAAAGGCGAGACAGAAGGAGAATACATCGGTCTTGAACTTCTCTTTTCTTAGTGACCAGGATCATACAGTGTGGCACGCTCTTTCTTTTCGCCTTATCAGAAGACGAAAATGAAATAAAATGTACAGGTTCCAGCATGCTAATTTCTCATCTTTCTCTCATCCATCCACCCCCCCTTAAGGTCTACGCCTCTGCATACCATAGCAGCTTGTGACTAAGGACGTGACACTGATTTTCCATTTCCTATTTTTCTGATTCATGACTGGAGATGGCTGCACCACTTTGATAAAAACAGGAAACACGACTTGAAACAACGTTCACACTCACTGCAAAAAATAAAAAATAAAATCAGGAAATATGGTGGAACAGTCTTCGCCCTGTACCAACAGGGGAAAAAATTCTGGAGGTCTAGTGACTGTCTCTAATACAAATTTGTAATCAGTCGACATATCCCAATAGGCGATACCTGAATTTTGATTTGTGCGATACTCAGACTTCTACCTCTTAGAATCGAAAGTATCGATTCTATTTCGATTCTGATACCTAGTACTGGGTAGACAATTCTATATTTCTATTTTAGCTCCCTTTGAAACTACTTGCACTAGGAAGACAGGTAACTTAGTTTTGGACTGAGGATAGAAAGAGGGTGGGAATTGATTATAACAGATTTGCAATATCTTTAGACAGCGCTATGATTTGCACTGATGAGATCAGCAACTTGTTTGGGACTGAGAATCGGAATAGGATTAATAATCAATATTGATAATTTCGATATTTTAAATACAATCTGTAAATGACATAGGTATGCCAAGGCATGGAGAAGGAAAATATCCAAAGAATAAACAAATTGGGATAAAATCCTATGTGGGTCAGACAAATTGCTACTACTTCCCTCGAATTGGTATAGAAACTACGTAGCTTGTTTTTCGATATTAATTCGGAATTCCTACGTATCGAGTATTGAAAATATCGATACTCATAAACGATAGTTCTCACCACTGCAACTGCCGGCATTCTAATATATTAGGACCTCAGCACCTCAGACCTCATGGATTCGGAACAACCTACATAAATCTTATACTGGTTTGGTCCATTCTACGAGTATGGTCGATCTTAGGGATCATAGAATAAAAGTCGAACAGTGGCAGCAGCAGCAACGCCAGCAACATCAACAACACCAACAACAGCAGCAGCAAAAACAGCAGCAACAGCAGTACCAGCAACAACGGCAACTACAGCAGCAACAACAACAACAACAAAAGCAATAACAACAGCAACAGCACAACAGCAGCAAAGGCAACAACATCAACAACAGCAACTAGACCAGCAACTATAATAAAAGATGCAACAGCAGCAATGCAGCAACAGCAACAAAAAACACTTTTAATAACTTTCTCTGTCAACACGCCACTGTTCGTGACTGTTTTGCACCTGTTTTCAGTACCTAGATCCCACTGCAGGAAAACAAAGAGAAAAGCTTGAAAAAGGGAAGAAAAAAAAAAGTGTATGGCATATATTTTGTATTTATGCATCAGTCATCTGACCTCAGAATCACTTATCTGACCTCGGAATTAGGACAGCACTATAGGACAGCACTCTAGGGCAGCACTGTAGATAATATTAGTTCTGTTATCAGATACTGTTATCAACTACAAGGGTAACACTCTCATCACTGATGCTCCAGCCTGTATGCATTCCCTAAATGGCAGCAGTGCGTTTAACATTGCCACCTAACAAAGGGATAAGCGGTGCTATCATCGGAGTGTGTGAACTTATATTATTATGTCGTGCAGCGACAAAACACGGTATAATCATAACTAAATGCGGTATTTTGTCACGGCAATAATACTGGGGCCTATCTCACTCCTGGTGTAAGCTGTCGGAACCAGGCAATTTTGAGAAAACAATATATGGCGTTTTTTGCCTGTTTATTTCAAACAAGCTTACCCGGGGAACTCTGCAATGCAGCATGCTGTCTGCTGAAAGCACGCTATAAAAATAAATAGGTGGAAAATACGTTACGCACCTGCACCTTCTGTCTAGGATTTAGTATTACACAACGGAAATGTTTTCCTTGATACACCCCGTTGACAGAATTAAAAACTAATTTTTGTGTGCATATCCATGTGCAGGATGTAGGGAAATGCAATAAATTTCTTCACAAAATCCGGCTGTTAGAACGCCCACTGATCTTACTAATACAAACTCTATGAACCCGATGTTCGAATCTAATTCTTTGCGACATGGCCTGAGAGAGCGCAACTAACTGCGAAATTCTGAGGCTGGAAGCAGAGGCTTCAGAAGATGCTGGGCGTACCTGGAGTTGAGACAATATCCCTGATAAGGTGAATGAAGCATTGGAGACTGAGCACAAAAGAAGAAAAAGAAGAAGAAAAAGAAGAAGGAGGAGGAGAAGAAGAGAAGGAGGATGGAGAGGAAGAAGAGGAAAAAGAAGAAGAAGGAGTTCTGTTTAAGCAATCCGGTTGCCTCTTTGGCCTGACCTGGATCTGGAGTCGATTCTTCAAGCCTTTGTAGTTTGCATGAATCTTCAGATAGTCAAAGCCCTCTACCCCATTCCCATCCACACCGTTTTTGGTTGTTGTTTTTTTCATCTTTCTATTCTGTTTTCCTTTATTTAGGCATAAATTTCATACCTCGATTAAAAGTTTACTCCTTTACTGGTCCCTATTTAGCAAAACCGATCTCCTTGCACTTTGGGCAAACCCATAGGTGCTCGTTTTTCAGCAGCAATCGTCCTGAGCCGTAGGCTGGATGCTGAATGTGGCGGTCGCTTGTTTGTTATGTATCCCCTTCCTCTCCATTCGTCGCTGCCTCTCCTTTTGACTTGACCCGCATGTAATCCCAGACTCTTGCAGCTTCTTCCTCATCCGTCCAAAATCTCGTGAAAGCTCAGAATAGTAAGCCCAAAGGCCACTGTCCTGGAAAAGCTCATTGGAGAAGTTCTATCCAGTAATTTACAGCTGCAGCTTAAGAGGCGAAATATAGAACTCCTTAATCGTGCAGCGGAACGGTTAAAAACCGAACTCAAACAACCTTCAATCCAGGCTTGGGCAGAAATGAGATCATACGAACACAGCTTGTTAACTTCAGTTCAGTTCAAGCCAACTTGACCTGAGCTTAATAACTATTTTGGACGACATGATCTGGATCTGAAGTATAGCTATTTTAGGAGCTCAATCTGAACTTTAAATTTCTATTTAAATTTCAGTTCGTTTCACAGCTACCTTGAGAATCAGAACCGAATGCCAGTTTCAAACAGCAAGAGGACTTGGTCTGATCTGAAAACTACTCCATTTTTCAGGGAGCTGATCTAAACTTGATCTTAGGGTTTTTTCCCAAGTGAACTGAACGTGATCTGAACTGACTTTTTTGGGTAAACTTTCCCAACCTTGCCTTCAACCCTTCAATCCCCCTCCCTTCTCCATTTCCCTAATTCACTTTTTTTTTAGCATCCAAGTGGGACATCGCGTCGCTTGCACAATCTTGCACTTGATTCTAATCCTGGCTGACTGACCGCTGTGAGGGTTCTATTTTAAGCGATGCATCCCGCTAGCAGTGGGTCAGGCGGCTCAAGCTATTTCGGGTAGCTGCAAAGAGCCCCTCTTACCAGAATAGACCTCTTGGTTAAACTAATTCTCTTTGTGATTAATTTGGTGAGTAGGTTATTGATGCTGACGGTCAAACGAGATATGTCAATGGACGATGACATTTTATTTGGTGATACAAAATGATCTTAATAATCAAATGGTGGTTTTTATAGCGGCTGAATTAGAGATCTCTTTGTGATCTGGTCAGGAGGTCACTAGTACAGACACGGTCTGTCAATGGGTCTTGACATTTTATTTCGTAGATTAAAGTGACCTTCTCAGGAGAGGGTCGGGGAGGAAATGGGCTGTCAAAAGCGTTTTGCTCACAGCTGAAGGGACTGTATTATTATCATCATCATCATCATCATCATCATCATCATCATCATCATCATCATCATTATCATTTTGAAGACATCTAAAAAAAGTAAAAGGTTTGTCCAAACCAGCGAAGGATAAAGAAATACACTTTAATATTTAAAATTCAAAATGGACTGTATAGTGATATAAAATAATTACAAATTTTCGAATCCAACAGTGATTCTTTTTCAGGTGAAATATAATATCATCATCATCATCATCATCATCATCATCATCATCATTATCATCCTTTAAGTCAGCCATAGATATAAAGGAATAACATTTTTAATAGAAGTAGATATACATCAACAATTCAATAAAACTGTCTAATTTGTCAAATCACCAGCCATGAAGCCATTGCCCAGATTCCATTTTATTTTTGGTTTATGCACTTTGTTCACTTGCCTACCCACCCCAAACCCCTGAGTCTCTCTTTTCTCTCTCCGTACCTTTTTTATTCCTTCTTAATCCTGGACATATGATCCATCCTCACATATAGAACAGGACCGTATACTACAGATTGGGTTAGGTACAAATGTTGTCATCATCGTTCAGAAGTGACAGCATTAGCAGACACGTATGAGCTTAAAGAGGCAAGAAATGAAATACACGTTTTATGGCAATGTGGACAATATACAGTAGAATCTCGATATAAAGTACAGGCTTGCTGCATGCAATGGATAGAGTATACTTATTACTGAGATATACTTAATAGCGAGGTCCGCTTGAATGATAAAATGATAAACAATACTGAATTCTTGCACATGATATTCATACTTAATTGAGAGCTTGAGCATTACCGATGGGATCTCTTACCATTGTAAGAATAACATCAGTGCATCGGTGTTAAATGCACCAATAGTATCTTTCAACATGCGCAGTTAACTTAATTCTTATGATGAAAAGAGACCCCATCGTCATGCGCAAGTCCTCAAGTAACAAATATTGTTATTAAATAGGTTTTTAACATCTAGGTTCCACTATACATTATTTCGATTCCAGTATGCAGGCAGTCATCATTTTTGGTACGCCCAGTAAAGGCCACGGTAGGAATACCCCAAATGTCGTGACGTTAGTCGAACTTGTTCTTGAACCTTATCAAACCAAGGAATGACTGTTTAAACAGTGACTGTCTCCACATGGTACAGAATCTAGGACAAAAAAATGATGCAATCTCTGTCAACCTATCCGTTTTTAAATGGTCTAAGCATTGTGGGACGATTTCTTAAGTTGGCCTTAAGTAAAATTATCCTTATCAGCTACAGCAGCAACAACAACAACAACAACAACAACAATAACAACGATATTCAGAACTGGTTTCCGGAGCTGCCAATTGATTGGTAAATATTATGCTTACGGTTTTCCATATATGAGCAACAATGCAACATAACATAACATAACATAACATAACATAACATAACATAACATAACGTAACGTAACGTAACGTAACGTAGCGTAGCGTAGCGTGACGTGACGTGACGTGACGTGACGTGACGTAACGTAACGTAACGTAACGTAACGTAACGTAACATAACATAACATAACATAACATAACATAACATAACATAACATAACATAACATAACATAACATAACATAACATAAC
>JAWQUT010000132.1:593980-608878 GCA_033807755.1 Ellobium chinense | reverse complement strand
ACACACACCCACCCACCTACTCCAGGCCCCTTCTTTTCACACCTCTTTTTTTTTTTCCCTCATCCAAACAACAACCACTGTTTCAGCACCCTGTGCAACATCCAATTCAGAAACAAATAACGACCAAACTTCATATTCAACGACAAATAAGAACCAGTGTCTGCACCCCATTTCTGCTCTACACATGTTATGAAAACGTGCAGCCAGCTAAAGCCATAATGGAGGTTTCAGACTGTGCGACTTCACATTCAAGGTTAGTTGTCATCATGAACCTTAATCCTTATGAACTTCCTATCCTTATGAACTTCCTCTCCCGTTTAATAATAAAGTAGAGGAGATTTACACTGACCTATACCTGCAGGCCATTATTCTGCTTTGCTTAATGCATGTATTAAGTGCAGGCTCTTTGTAGAGTGTCTTAAGCCAGCTTTAATTCATTTCACTACTCTTCTCTTTGACTTGCTTATGTTATCAGTATTATTGCTCTTGCAACAAGCTCTCTCTGATTAACTATCAGACTCTCTCTTCCCCTCTCCTCTCCTCCTTCCCTCACACTGACTCTTATCTCCTCCTGCTGCATCAGCTGCTCTCTTTCTCTTTGTCTCTCTCTCTCTCTCTCTCTGTCACTCTCTCTCTTTCTCCCTCGGTCTTTCTCCTTCCTTCTTCTTCTCCGTCGTCTAATTCTTTTTCTTTTTCTCCTTCTCCTTCCTCTTCCTCCTCTTCTTCTTCTTCTTCCTCTTCTTCTTCTTTTTCCTTTTCTTCTTCTTCCTTCTCTTTTTTTCTGATTCTTTATCTTCTTCTTCTTACTGTCCCTTTTTTCTGTTTTAACCACATATTTTGTTCCTCTATCACAACATTGAAAACAATGGTCCTGTTCATGTACATTCATTCACGGTTTACACAAATGACGTTGGGGACAAAGACGGAAAAATACAAGAAAAGGAGAGACGTAGACTTGCACAGGAAGCAACCGGTTAAAAAAAACAACCCCAGTCGTGATGAACTGTTCAATAGCAAATACCACCATAACAGTGTACAGTATTTACTTTTTGACGTAAAGCAAGGGTAAGCTTTACTACACAAAGAACTTCTTTCTCTGTCTTGGCTCTGCGTTCGTCTTCCTTACTAATGTGCTAAGATGACTTACAGAATAATCGACCACAAATTATAATTAGGATCTAGAAAGTTTACCTTCTTATCTCGGAATGGAAAATGGGTGTGATTGGGATGTGCGTGACTGTGAGGCTACACCCTGAAACTTTAGATTTACTGTTACCGAAAACTATTGACTTACGTCAATGTTAAGATTATATTGTTTGAGAGCTTGCGCATTAACGATGGGATCTCTTTCTGTCGTAAAAATGACATTACCTCTGCATGTTGAGCGCTACCAAGGGTGCATTCTCACACCGATGCACTAATGTAATTCTTACGATGGTAAGAGATAATCCCATCGTAAATATGCAAGCTCTCATTTATAAGTTCAAACAGTGATGAATAACGATGCCAATGTGTTCATACTTCTAGACACTAAGCATTTTTGTCACTTCGTCGTTCTGTTAAACATGATACATTTCAGACTTGTAACAAAACGTTTTAATAACATCCATATTCAGAAAACTGATTTTTGTGCTTGTATTTGTGTGTGTGTGTGTGTGTGTGTGTGTGTGTGTGTGTGTGTGTGTGTGTGTGTGTGTGTGTGTGTGTGTGTCTGTGTGTCTGTCTGTCTGTCTGTCTGTCTGTCTGTCTGTCTGTCTATGTTTGCTTTATTTTACATGTAATATGAGATATGAAGTGGCTAGGAGGTGCTTCGTTCCTGTCTTCTCTTATATTAATGAGTGTCGAACAAGGATTAAAATATCATATGAGTTTTCATAACACTTAATCTTGACTCTTATGAAATCAATGCAAATTATATACAGGAAAAGAAGATGTTATCAATCTCAATTGAAAATCTTAAAAAGTCTCGTTTAGTTAATACTCAGGTTTATTCATCTTCTTTTGTAAACCCTCCCTAAGTCTATGCCTTTCTAACATTTCCAGTTCATGTCATAACCTCGTAACTCCGTTCTGCTTTTATTCAATATCGAATGCTTTGTGTTGTCATTTCAGAGGGGTCGGCAGTAAAGTTATGCGGTGAGAACTGGCGAGCAGCAGTGCGCCGCACCATGTTGTTGTTCCTGTATTTAATAGGTTGTGATACTGATCTTGGAAATTTTGGCTGTGTCCTAGACAAGGACCACGATTATGGCTTTTATCAATAGTCATTTTTTTTTTCTTGTTAACGACGTACACTGTGATCTGTCAAAATACTCATTATGTCATTTAGACCTTAGCTAATACAGTCAGCTCCGCTAAGTAGCACCCCCTTGGAAGCACCTAAAAGTTGCGATCAAATAGAGTTGCAAATACCCAGTGAGTTTTCAAATATAGATCTAATATTATTTTGTTATGTTGAGAATATTGCCTTCAAACGGAATTTGCGATCATCCAGATTTCGATTAAGTGGATGGAGTAGGCCGTAATGCCAAGTCTTCTTCCTTGATCCATGTCTGTTGCACACTTGTCAAGGAAGTCCGTCTTAACCTGTCACATGAGGATCATAACCTCACAAGGTGGCGACCGACCACATGAGCCCTGAGGGATGGCAGCCTTCCAAGACCAGTGTGCAAATGTAAGAGCAAAACGAGCCCAAAGTACGGATAAGGGTCCTCTGTTAGCATGTTTGAACAAGCGCACGACACACTGACTGTAAAGCCTCTGACTGACTGACTGACTGACTGACAGTCGGTGACGTCTGTACTAAGTTATGAACGAGTCGAGTGGAAACTTCCATTGAATCTCCACACTCTACACTAGTTATAAAGGATTTCGAGTCGCGACACTCCATGACCAACAGCCTAGCCATGCATACAGTACCCACGTTACGTTGAGTCATTGAAAAGCTGGATCCGTTTGTCGTATTGTTAACAATTATTATTATTTAACCAGCTCACAGTAAAGTTCACCTGGGTGCATTTTTGCTTAGGTTTATCAATTAACTTGGCTGGGCTCCAACTTATGATCAGGTGAAATTTAATTATGGGAGGGGCTTTACTGTAGCGACACTGGAGAAATTTCATTCAAGTCTCGAGATGTAGCGAGGGATGGGTATTTGAATTAATTAGTAACTTAACCACAACTTTGAAACGGATGCTTGTGTACACATCATTTAAAATGATCTTATTATAAAAATGGAGAAAATTAAAGATAAACAAATTAGTCATCACAACTACTCGTATATATAGGATGCTTACAAAGCGTTGATACCACTTAAGATCTTATAAGCTTGTGCATGAAAGTTACTGTTGATAATATCACACGAATAATGAATCGTATCAACATACTTCATACCACAATTATACTGTAAAACATTGACTTAACTGTAGTACAGCTTAGCTGGAGTGACACTTCTCTCTGCCCAGACATCGTAACAACTCATAAACTTGTGGCAGTAATGATTTAATGTACATTAATGCTGCCAACCTAGCCTGATGCTAGTAACTATTTATAGTATCCATAGCTATTTTGAGTGCCAGTATTATAACTCATTTTGATAAGACCCTTAATTCTTGGCAGGAATTTTTTGTAGTTTTATAACTTCACATATCGCGATTATCCTTCTTATTTTAAATTATTTTGGCACGATGTTTAGAAAAACCATTAGGCTACTTACATAACAGGTTTATGTCTAAGCCCCACTCGTAAAGACCCTTATCTTATTTGTGCCAAATACATTAGATACAAGTCATAGTTTATGAAATTTATAGTATATGTATATTATTATATTATATTCAAATCATTCATTACATCAGCGTGTTGTTTGTAAACAACACCACGTGGTAGGGTGCGCATGTTGTTGGCACTGAAACTTGGCCCTCTCATCCACACCGTGGTGATTACGTGTACACTGTAAAACTTTATAAACGACGAATTTTCTCCCATGGATCTTGGCAACCAGTTCTATATACGGAGTTTCCTTTTCAATAATTATTGTTCCGTGCCAAAACCAACATCAATTCGTTTCATCATCGCTGTGGGCAGCCCAGCGCTACGTTTGTTGCTAAACATAACCCACGTTCTAGTGAACCGCTCGTGATTTGGCAGACGGCCAGGTTTTTTTTTCTTTTTATGCCCGTAGGTCTACCCAGGTCGAGCAGGCCTATAGGAGAATTTGGCGTCTTCGTAATTATTCTATTCTATTGGCGTTTGGCCTACGCTTGTGCTCTATTGACTACCAGGAATTTAAGGCAGTGTTTTCCTTCATTTTAGGGCTGTATCATTTCAGAATGGTTAAATCTGAAAGTCTCTGGTTCCCTCCACTCTGTCTATTCATTTTTTGTTCTTCCACCTCCCCGTAACCCCTAGACAGTCCATAAACACAAACCGGCCTCAGTCTAATGTTTCGAGTGACCTTTACCTCCTGCGAGAGAAGTCATCGGCATCGACGCGCACTTTCGGTAGGGCAAGGGCTAAAATAAGAATTGCTGAATGTAAAGGGGTTTTCACATACGAACCAAAACATAGTATGGTGTGGGTGTACATTGTCAAACCCAGTCCTTGATGCTAATGGTAAATTATTGTGGGATAGACAGGACAAAGACTTCACTTGCTATGCGTACAGTGATAGGTGTATAGATAGACAGAGTGAGATTACGAAAGTAGGGATAAAGGAAGGGTAGCGAGGGTAATAGGAAGGGAAAGTTAATGCTGATAAATTTAAATTAAATGATATCACACGCCAGGGAAGTTGATTGAAGAGGTCAATATTTTGAAATAATTTAGATGGGGAAGACCCACTATCTTCCTTCCTCGACCCCCGTAAACATGATGTGTAGGTTAGAGAAAGAGAAGCGAGGATATGTTGAAGAAATTATCAAGAGCTAAAGAGAAACGAAAAGATTGATACTTTACATAATGATGATAATATATTGTTTTGGCTAAGACTTGAAAGAACTAACCAAGTCTTTGTGACGATTTTTTTTTCATGAAATATTTGGACAAGTTCACAACTTTCTTAAAAACACTTCCTAGGGCCTATATATTATATATATCGCTCGATCGCTCTCTCTCAACCCCTCAACCTCTCCCTGCTATCTTCCCTCTCTGACTCTCTCCGATCATGTAGCTAGCCCTATTTATAATATAAGAACTAATGCTTTTTCTTCTCCGTGCACACTGTAGGGTTGTAAGAAGTTGTAGAGAAGAATGGTGCCGAGCAGAGACAAAATATCCAAGCCTGCTTGTCAGGGACAGTAAATTTGTGTTAAGTGTGAAACGTTCATTATCGCTCCCAGGCCGTTTCGGGACAATGCAGTGCTGGGAGAGGGCGAGGGCGGGAAAGCTTGGATCTGTGACAAGCATTTCTCATTGACACGCGGGTTACGTTGTTAAGCTGAGGAGAAAATCGGCAAGAGTGTGAGAAAATGCTTAGATTTTAATGGTTTTGCCCAAGTTAAGAAAAATTTTGATGACAACAGTTTTAGAGGGAAGTTTCACAGCATTAATTTCTTATTTTACAACAATTTATATTGAAACTTAAAATTTCATCATTAACAATGCTATGAAAGAGCTCGTGACTGGGTGTTTTGCCGATTCACGAGCAGCACAACGCAATTCTCTCCTAACATTTCATTGGCTGAGAGCCCGACAAGTAATACCATGTGACTACACGTGAAAGGCTTTCGTGTGAAGCGGGAATGGGTCTTGGCTGCGAGCCAGGGTTATTCTGTATTCCGACGGACGATACCATAAATTCATGTGTAAAAATAATTTTCAAAACATTGTCAAATGTCAATGTAAACTTTGATTTAAAGAGGAAATTTTGGAAAATTTACGCTGTATCTAGTCTCATCTTATATCATTATTGATGAATACTAAAAAAATTTCAAAATTTACCAGACGGATCTCGAAATTCAGTTCGAAACATGGCCTCGTTTTTCTGAGTAACAAGTGCTTCCACCCCTGTCATATGAATGAGTATGGACCAGTCTGGAGCAACGTCATTGAATATTTGCCAAGAGCTTGTGATTGGCCCACATCTCAGCCCTATACAAGTAGCAACGAAACACTGCGACTTCAGTTGTCGTTGCGAACTTGCTTGAGTTAGTATCTTTACAACATTCAAACAGATTATTCAACGTTTGTTCTACTTGCGGATCTTCTACATTTGTGAGTTCCAGTGACATTTACCTGTGATTTCTTCAAGTTGTCTATAAGACGGACATTTTACTCGAGCAGTACAGTTTCATCACTTGTTTTCTGTCAGTTGACGGATCCGTGCTTACGATTGCTTTTTTGAACATTGTGACTACTGGACTTAATTGAAGGAAGTTGCAGATACATTATTGTATACTGATGGCCATGTATCCAAACGCTACACACGGTTATATGCCATTCGTCAAGCCTGCACACAAACGCCAGGCAGCGAAAAAGACGAAAATGGACAAGGCGGACACCCTGAAAGCCAAGTCCGGCGACCTGAAAACTTACAAAGTCACTCTGAGGGACAGAAACGGATTCACGTATACATACATTATTCAGGCCGACACCGCTGCCAAGAGCACCCCGGTTCTCTGCGAATCCCGTGTCGCTGCGCCCAAGAGTCTGTCCACCTCCCTGCCCAACATGAAGAGTCCAGCCATGAGCAGTCCTGAGTCGAGGCGACATGCCAGTTGCCTTGGCTTGGCTCAGGGCAAAGAAGACCTAACCAAAGTTGATGACGGTGAGAAGAAGGGTCTTTTCAATTCCATCTTCAGTTTCATCAAAAAGAAGGCCACGAGCAAATCCTCAAAGTCTAAGCAGCAAGTGCCTGTCAGTATGAAGTCAAAGAGGAAGCCAAAGCCAATGTTCCCCAAGAAGCGCCAGAGGACCATCTCAGCTATGTCCAATCTTGATCCCATCCAGGAGAGCCCTGAGGAGGATGAGGATGACTTTGATACAGATTCCTATACCCATGACTCCGGCAGCAGTGATGACAATGTCAGCGAGTCTTGATCAGAGTTTTGGTGGGATCAGGTTGAGTGGTAAAGAAGGCACTCCCAGTGTGTGTCTCTAAGCTCTTCCTTTTTCCTGCTTCACATCCCTCGAGGGAAATGTTGCAGCAGTTTCAACGCAACAACCACACTCCCAGAGGGGGGAGGCTGCAGTACCATCACTACCACCTGTAGTAGTACTTCCAACTGCAAGAGCCACCGCAGCTAAGAATCGTCTGAGCCCAACCTCTGTTGACAGCACAGGGGCATGCTACTGGTTTTACCTGTAAGACCATAGCCTGGGCAAGAGGACAGCCAAACATCACAAGATGTTCCATCTGTTCAACTTTGCAATTCTTCATGCCATCTGCCAAGAATGACTGACTTCATTTGACACTCTTTTGGACTTGTTCTATCAAAATCAAAAGTTTACAAGCACTTCTTTGGGACATTGCTAACTTCAGAAATCAACTGTCAGGACTATGTATTACTTATCTTTAACATTGACATTTAGGACTTTTAGAATGAAGAGTACAGAAAGGACTATAGGTATAATAAGAACATTTTACTGAACTACTGCTTGTGGATATTACGGAAACTTCCATTTCAAGAACATCCTGAGATCATGAACTGTTAAACTATGCTGTGTTGACAGTAAAGACCAGCTTGTGACTTCGAACAGTGCTTACAACATCAGCAGTTGGTCCTAAAAAGTCTTGGTCATTTGGTTTCTACAAAAGAACTGAGCAAACACTGTGAATGGCTCTGGATACCATCATCCGAAAGGATATGAAAGGACTAACAAAAGCATTTACTGCCGATGGACCGTGGGACTAAGATCAGTGGTGACACTGGACTCGTAAGCCATGGAATTTTCATGTTATTGAAGAAATCTTAAAAACATTTATCAATCATCCGAGTTGTGAATATACTGCCAAAGACTAAATGATTAAGATAAATTATTAGATATACTGCCAAAGATGAAGGATTAAGATAAATTCAGTAATAGACTACTTAGCTTAAATGTCTCCCTCATTAACTGCTCTAATCTTGATTTATCTCCTGTGAAATGAAGTCTGTTTTGTACTTAATTTGTAACCTGCCAGTTCATTAATTAGTCAAGAGATTATCACTCTCCCTTCAGAGTAGTAGATTATTGTAGCTTCTTTACATGATGATAGAGTTGTGAATTACATTTGTTTCTTCTCACTTTCTTTTTCTCCTACCACACAACATGAAGACTCTGAACTATCACTATCAGCACTCTATTACTCTTACATTCCACTTTAGCCGCACCCTGTCCATTCAATCAGACATACCGGTCATTCTGTGTTTCAATTCCTGTATTGGATTTTTTTTTTTTTAGTTTTACCAATTAGTTCCAGAGTAATATCACCATCGCTTATTATATATCTGCTATTGGAAAGGCATGTAATTTAATGAGATTCATTTAGAAGCGCACATTTTGTGCTTAAAATATGATTGCTTATATTGATCTGCTCATCAAAACATCAAGCAACGAAAATATGCTGTATTATTATTTATTGATTTTTACCTGTAGTATTAGTTATTTAATGCATGGACTCATCAGATTTGACTGTTCAGAAAAGTTCACTAGACTAGTAATATAATTTTGCCAGTTACAGGTTTTATTAGTTGTTTGTTTCTTGATCCAGTGACTCTTGTCATAAAGAAATTTTAAGAATTATAATTGGAATTCCATTACATTCAGCTATAGGATTCCTCTCTAGTCTATAGGCATTATTTTGTTCCATAGAAATCACTTTGGTTTCATTCCAAACATGCATTTGATTCCAATATATGTGATCTTATCGTTCACATGAACAGGGTGAGTGCTTGCCTTTGATTGGGGGCCACTTAAAGAAGAGAATTACACACTTATCTATGCAATGCAAAGTGATTTAAGAAAAAAAAATTTAAAAGACAGTCTGGGTGGTCATAAGAAAAGAAGGAGAATGGACAAACTTAAGAACATTGAAATCAAGAAATGGTAAATGTTGCCATATTCCCACTATTTATTCTGGGCAGCATTGAAAGGAGAAGCACACGACTGTCCTAACTTGGTGAAAGAATGAAGAACTCATATTCTAATTTATTCCAAAATCTTTGTGAATTTTGTATTATACTGGAGATAAACTTGGATGAATGTATTTATGTGAGTGAGACAAGTGGAATTGTGAATGTAATCTTATGTGAACAAGGAAAGTGTGAATGTATTTATTGCATACAAGAGCTGGTGGGCGGGAGTCTTTAAGAATGTATGGCTTTGCCAATGGTATGGATATGGTAGTTTTAAGATTTCAACATGTTTGTCTTGAATTATTCAAATGAGCATTGTATTTATATGTCTTTTATGCCATGGGAAATGTCATGCTCAAAGCTATGTAAAAAAGTATTTTTGATGACATCTCCTTGTCATCAAACTTCGATCATAGCCGCGAAGACAACGTACGGGTTCAAGACTCGTAACGTTATCACATTTTCAGGAGACCTAACATTACGCGGTACTACGGTACGCGGCCTAGTTTAGCATAGCATAGCGTAGCACAGCAACCCGCTCCCGGTGTTGGTAATTTTCCATCACGCACGGAGCGCTTCAAGGCTGAGAGGGCGCGCCGCGTCACGATCGATAAGTTCAAACCGCGGTCATTCGATTGGCTCAGCGCGGAGCGCGCCCACGGTACGGTAGGCTACATTTCTTGGCCGCATGCCAGCTATTCTAGCTTGGGCTGAAGAATTTCATCACCACCTCGCCCCGGGTCTGAAAAAGGATTTAGTACAACGCGGATCTGTATTTGACGAAGGGAAAAAAAAAACGTTGTAGGAAGCGGAGATAGTTGAAGCTGTGGCGGAATTTGGCCTACATTTCCCAATGCATAGAAGATAGGCGTGTGACTCAGTCCCTATTTTGCTATGAATTTTTTAATAAATTATATGGTTTTGAAGACTGGTGCTAGGATGCTTGTTTGATTTTGCCAGCTATTTTAGTCATGCTTAGTAAAAGAGTTTCAATCTGTTGATGAAAAAATGTGAGCAAGCTTATTTATATTTGCATGAAAGAATTTAGATGATGGCGTTTTGATTGTAGTTATTTAAAGAGATTGTATGAATGGGTTGAAAGACAAGAAACAGTTGAATGGGTTATGTGTGAGATTTTTTTTTTTTATGTCGAGCAACTTAACAATGCAAAATGATGTACAAAAAGACAAACTGTTGTTCCTTTTGTTTCCTTGTGCACATTTGTTGGTGTTGACTAAGAAGAAATTAAAAAATATGAAATATAAAATCACTCTTCTGTTATTTGTACTGTTGTTTTTATATTTAATCTGGTGTGGTTACACGAAATGGTGGACATGGTGATAGAAAGGTGGAGCAAATTAAAAAGTTGAAAATGATGGTTCAAAACAAAATGATGATGACATCAGTTACACTTTGTGTATCATGATCACAGTATTGCCTCAAGGTTACATAGTGTTCCAGGTTAGTGAGTATGGTTTAGTACTGTATCAATAATTTGGTGCATTTGCCAAAGAGGCCTTGAGACTGAAAGAGTAATTAACCTGGGATAGCTATGGTACACAAAGTGTGAATTACTTGATGAGTACAGGGAGTCAAAAACTGATGGTGGTGTGTGGCAATATAATGATGAAATCAATGAAAATGATGATGGTTTGGGAAAGGTGAAGTACCAGCGGTACTGTTACTAAAATGCCAAAGGAACACTTGAAACAAATGATGGGAAAAGAAAAATACTGAATTTGCAGGTTGATGGAAATGAAAGGGGTGCTATTATTAAAAAAAAAATATTAGGAAGCTTTTATTCTCAAGTTCGGATCTCTTAAATGGCTTACTACGGCATAGCTTAGCATGTACACATGGCATTTCTTGGTATCACATCTCTGATTCTAGTTTATAATGTATAGATCTAATGGTAATGCTTGAAAATGAAATGCCATTGGTATGCACATCTATGCTGTAATAGTCTGGAAGAGATCTGAACTTGAAAATAACAGCTCTCTAATATTTTGACCAGAGGACTGCATACTTCAGGTTGTGGTGTGCACTGAGAACAGTAAAATGTGAATTTGGTAGTGGTGATTATCATGAAACTGTAAATGTAAATGACTTGAAAAAATAAGTTGTGATCTCTATATGGTGAAAGTGGAACTGAAATTTAACTCCTCTTTTGACTGAGGTGTAAAATGTAGTTCTGGTGGTGGTGATGATGGAAGGTGATAAGAACATTCTTAAACAAAACACCACAATGGAGAATAAAAACTTACTTACTCAAAGGCTAGACTACCTTTTGTGGTGGGATAAGAGGAAGGGGAAGCGCGTAACTCATAAAAATGCTAAATTACAAGTAAATGAAGAAAAGTGAGATAGGAATTAATGTCTCCTTTTCTTTCAGTTTATAAATATGTTCTCTCTTCCTACATTCTCTCTCTATCTCTACCCCTTCCCTCCCTCGCTGCATTCCTCTCTCCCTCTCTTTCTTTCTTTCAAGATATGCATTTCAGTGAAAACATAAGCAATAAAAGGATCTGCCTTCATCTCCCTGAAGTTCGGCTCTACATTTTTTATAGAATAACAGTATTAGTAATAACAAATGGACCATAATAATATTGTTGAACAAGCAGAGAAGAGGTTATTCCATCGCTTTGTCGTTCAACAAACAAGCAGTGTCCTAGTTTTCCTGGGGCAAGAACTCATCATCTTTGCCATTTCAAACATCGTTGTAAACAAGGTCACGAAAACATAATCTGAGTGTTCAAGTGGTCAGTACTTTTAGGTCCACTGTAGCGGTCACAAGTCCGTAATAGTATAGTAGAACAGACAGGTTGTCTTAGTAAGCTTTTTAATGGTCATGTCACACCGCTGAGTCAGGTTTCCCCTTTAGGCTGAATACTGTCACAACAATAATAATGGTGGGACGACTTGTCACGGTGTCGTGACTAACGCTGGTGGTGAATCAATGGAGTTGATCAATACATTAGTTTACTCTTACTGAGTGTTTGACAGGTTGGTCAACACAGCAGTAAACTTGAGGGACGTCCGGTTTCATCATTGTCGTAAAGTACAAAGTAGCCTAAAGTAGAGTGAAGTTATTTTAGATGTATATAATATACGGGAAGGCCTTGCGCCTGGTTTCCACGGGGGTTCCAGAGCTCCATTCATGCGACCCCCCCCCCANCACACACACACACACACACACACACACACACACACACATACACACTTCGCCATATTACCATTTAAGCATTTCCCCCCAGGTGACTGTAACAGGTGATACATTGTGTTAGTGTAAAGTGGGAGGGGAAGGGGGATAAGAAGGTCCTGACGGTTGAAGCTTACTGTGACATGACATTGTGTGCAGATTCGTTGGGGTAAAGAAAAACAAAAGGGGAAGGGGGGAGGGGAGTGGCGCGTGAAGATAAAAAAAAAAAACTGGTGAAAAACTTGCAGAAATGTGATTTTTTTTTGTGTGTGTAACGTTGATAATCCATTCTCAAAGCTAACAAAACAAAAACAACAACAACAACAACAACGATACAACAAAAACCCACATCAACTAGTCTACTACACTACCAGGATACGGACGTATAAGCGAGTATGTGAAGTGGTTTTGGATGAGTGAGCGAATGACCTGATTGTTATGAACACAACTGTTAGTTTCGCTCATCATCATAATATACAAACTGGATATTGTCTAGGCTCAATAAATCCACTGGTATTGTTATTGTTATTATTACCGAGAAGCTACCGAGCCCTGTGACTCAAAATGACCACTACCACAACTTCTCACGCTTGACCTACTCATTATAGGCTGGGGGGCGAATGACGAATAGAGAACGACTGGGCCTAAGGGCAACAACAGTAACATACACTAGTGATTGACGATGTTGTAATGTTAGTCGAGTTCCGGTAGAGTACCGGTAGCGAACATGGCTGTTTTTCTGTGTTCATGCGACATAACCTAAATTTTACAGTTAGGTGCAATGTGTCACCCTCACATGAATTGTAAGGAAGGGACAAATTAAGGATGTTTACAGAAAGTGATAACTAAAGTGTAACTGAAGATTTTGTTTTCTACCTAAACTAGGCCTCAGTTTTAGGGGTGGCATTTGAGTGCCACCATTTTCTTTAAAACTGGTCAAACTAGCACTGAGCGCTAACGAAAATAACAGTAATTTAAAAAAAATGAAACGCTCTTCAAGGTTCTCCTGAATATGATTGCATGCAATATTTAATTTATAGAGAAAGAGAGATAACAGCAACAATAACAACAACGAACAACAACAACAACAACAACACAACAACAGCAGCAGCAACAACAACAAAAACATCTACTATTACTGCTATTGATACAACTACGACTACAACTATTACTACTACTACTAAGACTACTACTACTACTGCTACCACTACTGTTATAAACAACAAAAGTTAAATCTCCATTGTTTTTTTTTTATTTGTCTGGTGTAACATTCAGCGGTGAGAGTCCGGTGGAACCCGGTAATAACGGGGTGGTCGGGACTTTCAACATACTGTACAGCACTCCCGTTATTCCCCTGTCCCGTTATTCCCAAGCTGGAGTAGGAAGAATTTGAAAGAGACATTCTATTCATTGTTCGTGCGTTAGTAATTAGGCAGATTTCTCGCTGGTGATGCTATACTACATAATAAAAAAAGCGACTGAGGCTGATGAATCTTGTGATGGCTCACATGGTTTATCAGCTTCCAAATCATACTAGTCATGCTGCAAAAACTTATCCGAGTTTTGAGGCATCTGAGGTTGCCTTACTAAGACCTCAGGATTGGTTTTCTCAGCAGCAACAGTGCACGTTTATAAAATAGTGATCCTTCATTTTGTCTTCTTCCCCCCAAAAACAGCTCCCTAAAACTGGTGATAAAGCTAATGTAAGATACAGTAGACCTACATGTATTTGATGCTCAGCTTCTAGGCCACCATCCTACTTTATTTAACTTTTTAAACTTGTTATGAAAAAGACTATTTTCACAATAACAAATAAGCGAGGGATATCATGATTGTAAATATACCCTTCGTGACCGGGTGTCCGTTATAATAGTGCCCGTAAAAACCGTACAATGGTTTCGTGTTGTTGTTTTTTTTTCTACTTCTTTACGTGTGCCATTCATTTTTAGTTTGAAATGCTTATCATCCCCGTGTTTAATGTTCATTGATTTTGCAGCTTGAAGCGAGCCGATAAAACGCACAAATCTTCAAGCAGCGTGGAAAAGCTCCTGTCAAAGTAAATAGTTGCTGACTAAAGAACGCAGACCCTTTCAAGCTCCTCCCTCCCCCTTTCCGCTCACTTTACCCCTTTCCGCTCACTTCCTCGTCGTAGACACGACGGACAATTTCTCCGAAAGTTTAACACATAGTCTAGTCTAGTCTAGCCTTAGGTCGTTCCCACCAACACTTAACAGTTAAAACTTAAAACCGTAGCAAAGTCGTGGGACTGAGTGGTTTTCGTACCACGGTACCATTGTCCTGTACGGAGCGGTACGTCATGAAGTTATTGGCGGAAATCCGGAAGGATATGACCCACTTATGAGCGACTTGTACGGAGAAGAGCAATAGGATGTGTATCAAGCTGCGAACAGCCAGTTGTGGGAAACCACGTACATTGTTTATTGTTGTTAACTTCGCTGTAGTTGTTTTTGTTTGCTCTGTTATGTTGTTTGTGTGTTGGTCTTTTTTTGTTGTTTGTTTGTGTTGTTTGTGGTATCCGGGGTTTTGTCTTATCCGTATAGTCAAGAATAGGTGCCGGCCTGGATTTAAACTAAAGCCGTGTATAGCAACGAAGGTATTGTGAATGTCGTGTCTCCCCCCCCCCCC
>JAWQUT010000132.1:579546-592770 GCA_033807755.1 Ellobium chinense | reverse complement strand
GGGGAGGGGGATGGGGGGTGAGGGAGAAAGGGTCAAAAACCTATTCTTTGTGACCCCGAGAGGCTTATTTTACGTCTCTTGTCTTTAGTAGTATACTTTTTATTGTTATTTTTAGTAGTATATTAGTAGTGGTAGTTAGTACAGTAGACAACGGCTAAAACGAAAACCGTTAAGCCGAAAGTTCCGATAAAACGAAAGGGAACAAGAAGACCCATTAAAGATGAAGTGCCAAGGGGTTCAGAAATGCTTCGTACTAAACACACTGTTCGAATTTCGTAATAAGCATAAAATATAGACCTATAAGAAAATGTCTAGCCAGTTACAGCTTTTCTTGATATCACTAGTGTCTTCTTAAAAGTCTTTGTATTAAACGAGTTGTGGTGTATTATATATATATATAGAGAGAGAGTAGATTCAGCTTGCTCACTCCCAGAGCAACCCTGGATCATGAGAAAATGTGTGATTCAAAGGAACTGCGATTATCCAGTGAATTTAATATTCTGTGTTTGTGATTAAGCGGAAGTATTGGTTACACTGTTTGTGATTGTGTCCGCTGGAATGAATCATTAAAACTGATTTTTGCTGATCTGTTAATTGGCAGATAACCCACTCTTGCATATTTTCGCTTATCACGCATAATCCCGTCAAGAGCATTAAGAATAACACGGAGGTGGGTGCGGCAGGGGTGAGAGGGGGGAGGGGGAGGGGGCGAGCGCCCTCGCCGTTATAGGTATAATTATGTGTCTAAGCAATCCATATTTAATTAAAAATGCATTTATTCTTGTTTCATCTGAAGGGAAACTTTACTGCGCATGGGTCACTGGAGGTTTCAATGTGCCAGGGGTCTAGCACGTGAAAGGCGCGTGGGTTTAGAGCTCACTTTCATATTGTGATAATAAGAGGCAACATGTTTCACAACTAGGGTGGTGGTATCAGGTTTCTAAAAATAATGAATGTTTTACAGTCTGTCTCTCTCTTTCTCTCTCTCTCTCTCTCTCTCTCTCTCTCTCTCTCTCTCTCTCTCTCTCTCATCTCTCTTCCCTCTTTTCCTCTTTTCCTGCGCGAAAGCCTTCGACAATGTCAAAAAACTGAGTTGAGCATTCCAACACCAGTCGTCTAGGTCTGTGAGTCACCCTGGGGAATGCACACACTAAGTCTTGCTCACTCTGACCCGGCGCTCGTGCACAAACCTGTGAGCTCGCAATCTGGAAGATCTCTGACTCACTGATGTTGAATCTGATAGTTGAAGGTGGTTTTTGTGGGGATGGGCGAATTGTGTGTGNGGGGGGGATTGAAGCTTTTGCTTACATCTCAGTTTGTTTTTGTTGTGGTGGTGATGCTGTTGTTGTTGTTCTAGTATGCTATGCTGTGCTATGCTGTGCTATGCTATGCTATGCTATGCTATGCTATGCTTCTCTCTCTCTCTCTCTCTCTCTCTCTCTCTCTCTCTCTCTCTCACTCTCCTGCTCTTACTATCGTCTGTATTATTTGTACTGGTACTATGGCAGAGAGGGAGCGCGTTTGACTTTGGATGCGAAACGTCCAGGGTTCAATTCGTCTACGCGGCACATTTCTCTCGGGTTTATTTTCGTACCCAGTTTCGACGGCTTGACATTATAGGGGTTCAAGACTGGCCTCTGCTCTAGCCATGACTGTACTGAAAAGGTACGATAAAACCTAGCACCTGAAACAATCAAACTAACTAACGAAAGCTATCTTTTTTTGCTCTTACTATCCAATTCTAAATGACGATATTTGAGGGCTTGGTTGGGAATGTTATTTTGTAAAATATTAATGGGTTAGGTACTATGAACACGATGGGTTTGCCCACGCTTGGTTGTGTGTGTGCGTTGGTGAGTGCAAGCGCACGTACGAATGGCCACAAGATGGTGAGTGTTACCGAACGTCAGGAAAATGAATTGAGAGAGAGACACACACACAGAGAAAGCCAGAGAAGGATGGAGGGGCGGGGGTGGGAAGAGAGGGAAAGAGAAAGAGAGAGAGAGAGAGAGAGAGAGAGAGAGAGAGAGAGAGAGAGAGAGTAGACGAACCAGTTTTCGAGCAGATAGCTTGTATAACAGGGGTGAGTGCAGGTGAATAAGTCATGTCAGTTTTAGTCAAAAGACCTATCAGCCAGTCATACCATATAGTCAGTCATCCAATCAAACAATGGATCTGTGGATCGATTGGAAAGTCATATAAACAGTCAGTCCAGTTAGATAATATAAAATCGAGTACACCCCCCTCCCCCCGGGGCTTTCCACGTTTTAATCAGCCCCGGTCTGACTGAGGACTGCCATACTTACTATGGTTCAAAATGTGTGACAAAAAGATTGTATCTTCTGAAGTAGTCATTTGTTAAAGTGAGCTTAATGTTCGCAATGACTTGCGTGGGTATAGGTTATTTTTATATTGCATATTGTCTCAAAAATGTGTGACAAAACCATTTAATCTTCTTAGGTACTTAAGTATTCTTTTATCAAAGCGAGTTTGATGTTCGGAATGACTTGCGTGGGTGTAGGGTATTTTTACACTGTTTATTGTCTCGTTCCATTTTCTTGACACAGCTGGCGAAAACTGATCAATAATTGATGTTATGCAGGGTATTAATAGTCAGTGTTATTTTACCGACCTTGCAGGACCGTCGATAAGTATAAGCACAGGACCGTCGATAAGTATAAGCAGAATGATTGATGAATGAAAGATGGAAAAGAGAGAGAGAGTGGGATGCGGCGAGAGAGAAGGAGGGAAGGGGGTAGAGTACAGACCTGGGTAGATTGTAGGCCACTGTCTTAATCATATCGGTAAAAGAGATTTAAATCCACAGCTGTATGACAATGTATTTGTCAGCAAATGTAAAGATGATGATGAAATTGATGATGATGATGATGGTTTGCTTTTCTACATCTGAAGAAGGGACGCTAGTCCGAAAATGTGTGTATTAAATGTGTTAAATTGTTATAGTTTTCTTTCTTTACTTCGTTATATGCCGTGCGGATAAATGTGTTGCAAATAATGATGTTGATGATGATGATGATGATGATACTAATAAACAATAATGCGGTTTAAAAGTCTCGTCTCCAGATTAATGCCCTCTCACGCAACTTCATATCTGAACCTATAGCAGGCCTGATCATTTTTCAACTCCATGGAGGGCATAAAATGCAGCTGCCCTTTACAAGCGGGGATCACTAGGATCCTAACACTGCTGACACTGCCTATCCATTTTACATACAGGACTGGTGGACTAAGGATAAATTGAATGAAATGAAATGCTTTCTCATACGCTTACAACATGACCGTGGTCGGGAATCGAACCCATAACCTTTTGATGTGGAGTTCAATGCCGTAACCATTCGGCCACGCAGCTCCACACAGACTTCAAAAGCTGAAGATGGAGGAGATGAATCTTTTTTTTGTCAGTACCCCCATCCTTTCCCTTCCCCTGTACCCCCCTCCCCCCCAAAAAATCGCTCCCGTCTCAAAAAAAATCTCAGGCGAACACCCACTAATGTTTTGCATTGTTTTGGCTGTCGAGATCCCTATGTAACTAAATGTACATTATTCTTGAAATAGACTCAGGAGACCAGAATCTGATACATATATATCCATATTATATTCTGTGGTTGTAGCTGACCTCCTGATCACATCATGGGCACTCAGGGGCGCAGCTGCAAAAAAGATAATTCTTCTGTTATCTGGGACTGTGATAACTCTTGTTTCTCTCTCCATCCCTACCCTTCTCCCTAGACATGGTTACGCCCCTGGACAGGCCATTCGCCTCATAGTCTCAGCTGAGACGTCCAATTCAAAAGCGAGAGCTAAAACGGCAGCTCAGACAAGATAATATCGTCCAAATTTAGAAACGGTGTAAGTCAAAATTAGCTCTTTAATGGCAGTTTGAATGGATTGCAACATCATTTAAATCTATCAAAACCAGAAATACCGATAGATGGTTTTCGTCATTTTTGTCATGGGTTCCTTAGACCCAGTCACCGAAAAGAGATAACAATCATATTTTAAGGCTTTTTTTTTTATTATTTGAATTTTGTTTTCTTGTGCTTTGGCTGTTTTCAGAACCATCACTCACAGGTTCGGACCATCAGCCAGACAGTTTGTTTATTGTTGTTGTTGTTGTTGTTGTTGTTGTTGTTGTTGATTTTGGGGGAGGAAGGGTAGAAGAATGATAGGAAATGCTTATTGCCCTTAGGCTCTGCTGCTCCATTTTCATGAATGTTATTAATGTTATTCATGAATGTGAGTATGAAGGTATGAGAAAGAGAGAGAGAGAGAGAGAGTGAAAGAGAGAAAGAAGAAACACAGACAGACAGACAGACAAACAGACAGACAGACAGACAGACAGACAGGCAGACAGACAGACAGACAGACAGACAGACAGACAGACAGACAGAGTGTGGGGAAATATGTGTGAGTAAACGAATGATGAAGAGTATAGTTTGGATAAGTGAGTGAATGAATAGACTGTGAAGAATACAATTATTGTTTCGCTCATTTATACCAGAATGTTGTCGAGCTTAATAAACTTATCGTCACTGTTGTTGTTGTTGTTATTGTTATTGTTATTGTTATTGACAAAGCTGACCCAGCTTCACCCTTCCCCTCTCTGAGCTTCTCCATCAATACAAAAGCTATAGGGTGTGGGGAGGGGAGGTGGACTAACTACAGCCCACACTCTCAGTCTCACACCTGTCACGTGCCATCTTGTATTTTCTAAGGAGAGATTAAGAGATTACATCAAGGGGAAGAGAAATTAATGATCTCAGCTGTGCACAAAACTAACAAGCCATCGGAAGAAACGAAACGAAACAAACTCCAGGAGTATGAAAGTACGAAGTAACAAAACAAGCAGGTAGGCAGTGTTAAACGTAATGAACTTGAAAAGTTTATTGTTTTGTACGTTTGTTCCCTCTAATCTCTGAGCAAAGTTTTTAACTTGCCCTACATAGCAAAGCAAACGAGAGAGAGAGAGAGAGAGAGAGAGAGAGAGAGAGAGAGAGAGAGAATTAGACTCATAGCTCAAAAGGAAATGTAGGACATTCTTAAGGGTAACAGAATGAGCTCACTAAAAATTCGGCGGGGAAAGCACTCATAATGGAATAATAAAGAAAAGATGGAGCGGCTTGCTCACACCAAAGGCATTCCACACGTTTTTAAACAAAAACAAAAAAAAATCATTTAACATAGCACCAGGAGCATAAATATGGAATATGGTGCGTATAAATTTAGAAACATGTAAGGTGTGATAAAATGGTGGATAAGAGATAATGCCCCTCTCGTGCAAATGTGATGACAAACGGAGTGTTTTTGGTTCCCGCCCTTTCCCCCCCTCTTCTCCCCACGCCCGTTAAATTTTTCTTCAGCTCTGAAGTTATTGCGGAAAAAAAACAACAAAAAACAACAGATTCTGTGATAGGTATGTTTATGCGTATGAAAAAGCTATAATTGATGAATATTGTATGCACACTTATTTTCAGGGTCTAGATAGTAAAATGCATGCAACAAGCTATCTAATGTATACTTATTAATAACGAAGTAAAACTTTTGCCGAAGTTACACCGTGCGCCTCTACCCGTCTGGACAATGTAAAAACTGGTTGGTAAGAAATTTTGCAATTGAGGGGAAAGAGATGCGGACAGGCGTGGGGGGGGGNNNACATAGGACACACAGTGATGTATTCTGGAAGGAAGGAAGGAGGGAAGGGAAGATGTGAGGAGGGAGGGGAAGGGAGGACTTGGTACAGACAGCTCCCATGACTGTAAAAAGCTGGTGGGTCGAGGTGCAAAATTCTGAAACATAGAAGTATCCATAGAATGCTTCTCTTTGGGGAGATGGGGAAGACTGAGGGGTGGAAAACTGACCAGTGGTTGTGAGAAGGTCTTTCAATAATGGGAGGGAAAAATAACGCATAATGTGTTCTTGGAGTCATGAAGGATGGAGGGGGAGAGAAATTCAACGAATCGAAATTCCAAGTTTTGATCAAGAAAAATAAAAAAAGACTTCGGGAAAAAGATATTTTTAAAAATTGATTTGGTGTAATCAGTTTGACTCGGATTGAGAAGAGGGAGGTGCCATCTTGGTGATGGAGCACCCTCCTATGGTTCCGCCACTACTTAGTCTCACCAAGAAAAGCAGACAGACTCTGATGACGTAATGTACTTTAGCACGGGGCTTTGAAAATGATGATGATTTTCTCAGGTGTTCAAGTGTTTGATCTGTGATTAAAAGTACGAAGAGAATGTCACGTCGAAAAGATGCCAACATAAACTCTTGTAGTGTAGATTCCAAATAAGCCACTGTGATTTCATTCATTAGTGTGGCCAAAGTTTGTGCCAGTGTCCTGGTATGGCTCCACACTTGTTTCTACCATTGACGACTACGAGCAATAATATTCAGTTCTGTTGATAGTTGTAGTTTATCACTATGGACAATCAGAAATTTTGTCTATGAAATATTTTATCATATTTGAATACTTGGCCTCTGAGAATTACTTAAGATCTGTTGTTTTTTTATAGTTTTTGTTTTTGTTTGCCTTAATACTCATTCACTCAGAATCCTTTACACTCCCATTCTTGTTGGTAAAACTCTGGAATGTAGGTTCCTTTTCACTGATCAATATCTCTGTCAGATATAGACTAGCTGTTTCTGGTAAGGATTGGTTATTTTTAACTTTAATTTACTTTTCTCAAATAACATTGAGAATGTAGCATAGTAATGGGAGTATAGCTTTATCCATATTTGAATTTCTTATTGTTCATCTTAGCTAAAAGCGACCAGTTGATTGATTTTTATTAGCATCTTATTCTCGGAACCTCTCTCATTCTCTATTATACCAGGTAGGGTATTATCATCTATTGTCAGTTTTAGATAATTAACTATCTAAAAACAAATAATGCGTAATATGGTATGGATCTAATTACTTTACCCATACCTCTTCTCTCACCCCCCTCCTCCCCCCCCCCCTTTTCCCAAACCCAACCTCCCTATCTCCATTAAACTATAAGGAACTAAGCAAATATGTAACAAAAGCTGCAGTTTGGGAACATTATTAGTGAGGTATGCGCGGCAGCTCTACAGGTAGTGGAGGGGTGGGTTGAGTTGATTTGGGGAAGGGTTCTTGCCTTAGGCTGTGACCTTTTGCTCTCGGAAGGAGGTCACTCACACAGGGGTTGTGACGACTCCTCGACTAACGAGTGGTTTTCAGCATCTGTCAACAGTTCGACAAAATAAAACATAACCCTGGCCCAAAAGAGAACCCATTGCCTCCAGAAACCCCGTTCCCTACTGACCCCAATTTTCTCCCCCTCCTCCTCCTCCAAATAAACTTCCTTGGAGAGTCCTCAAAACGAGGTCAAATGGATTAGCTCTTGCAGGAAATTGGGTCGGGCCCATCAAAGCGTACACCCTCTATTACGCTACGCTTTCAGTTCATTCCTGCGGTTTCACTCGTTTGGAATTTGGGGGCGCGCTGCCATGCTCTGCGTTTTTGTTTTTTTTTCTATTTCGTTGACGAGTTGGCAGCCTATCCTTAGAAGAAGTCTGAACAATTAACAATCCTTCATTCATATTTTCCTTTCGTTTACTCTTTATCTCCTCGAGAAGGTCCCAATTTTTAGTTTTCAAACATGTACCTCTACTCTCTTTGTCGTAAAACGCAGTCAACCTTACAAAAGAAAACAGAAAAAAAATTCCGCTCGGTTTATACTTGAAGCAAAGTGTTATTTCCTAGGAAATAGAAAAATTAAGTAACGGTCAACTCAAGGTTCTTACAGGATTATGAAGTGATACGTGATAACAATTCTATTACCAAGAAAGTAACTTATAAGAACTTATTAATAGCCACAGGGACAATATAGGCGGGAGGGGAAGGGGGAGGAGGAGGAGAATGCGCCGAGATGCCAATGGTGTACTGGATAAGGGAAGGGCCAAGCTGGAAACGATCTCCGCCAATCAAATTCGAACTCGCCGGCAGCATAAATTATGTTAACCAATAATTTTTCCCACACTTTGCAGGCACTACGCATGCGCGAGGAATAAAGCCATTGTACTCGAGGTGCTGAATCGTGTCTGCACGTGACTGTACGGCGAGGTCACGAGCGGGGGAGGGGTCAAGGTCGGTCGTCTTCGGCTTGTCTGGCTAATCCATTTGTGTGTTTGCTTGTCTGTTTGTCAACGTGAACACACATTGCGATCATCTCCAGGGCATATCTCTGCCTTTGCAGACAGACTGGAGAACTGAGTGTTCACAATGAGATTGGTGATTGATTAATGATTGATTTGCCTATCGCGGGCTCCAAAATTTAGTAATCTCTTCTCGTGTATAATTATGTCTTATTGAGTTGGTATGAATAAGACACCATAGTTAGGTCTAATCAAAGAGTGTGTGCACTAGTTATACACTTTTTGGTTTAATGTTACATCTCCTTTGGTCTCATGTTGCATCGCTTGTATCAATCATAATCTAGAAAGGTATTAGTAATTGCATTATGGCACATGCGCTAAGTATAGAATCTGTCATAAAATAACACAACTTATCAGAACCCAACAGGAAAATGAAAGTACAATCTCAGAGAATTACAAAACTAGTCATTAAGTGCGTACATGCCGCCTCTGTCCTGACGAAGTCCTCAAATGAAACTTAAATTTGCTGGGTGTAAACGGCTCCATTCAACCCGGAAGAATGGCAACAATTTTAAGAACTAACGAAAGCCTGCAGTCAATGACAACGCAAGGAGTCGCTTTGTACAGGGAGACGCTTTCAAAAAGAAGTGCTCGGTTTTGGCGCGAACGCTAAGGAATGCGCTACGTGCGTGAAGCGAGCCCGACTGAACTCCTCGGTTACACTACTAGTGAACGCCCTGTCATGACCTGCCCCATTGACTTTTGCCCTTTCTCGGGATAGTGACCTCCACTGGCACAGGAACCGGAAGTTCGCGGGGTCATGTGGTGTGTGGCCGCATGGTGTGGGAGAATTTTAGAATGTATCAAATAAATGAAGATTTTCTTTCCAAGGATTGAGAACGAAGAATGGAAATTTTCCATATATATTAATTCTGCGGAAAGACCAAATTGCGGAGATGCATAGCAGGCATCTCTCCGGGAGTTCCTTCCCCCCCTTTTTTTTTTTAAATTTGAAAATGAGTTAGAAGTGACTGTAGATTTGTTGAGAGTTCACCCACGTGCTTTCCGTATTCAAATTTATTCAAATTGAGTGTGACATCTTGATTTCGTCTGAAGCTACCATATTTATGTATAAATGAAAAGTCTTTGTGTTACGATCATTTGCATTTCTACATTCCTTCCCTCATTAAAAATATATGTACAAAATAACATCACCGAGTTTTGTGATATTGGTTCAGTCCGCTATCAAGCATATTTATAATAAGAGCCTCTTCATCTGTTTCACCCACCTCTACCCCCTCCCAGCCCCATCAAATCGCGCAGCTGTTTCTCTCTCTATTCTCACTCGTCTGTCTGTCTGTCTGTCTGTCTGTCTGTCTGTCTGTCTGTCTGTCTGTCTGTCTGCTTCATTATAAAAACTAAGTGGATAAGCTAATTTTTTTCCACGCTTCCGAAAAGTTGCTGTTATGCGGAGTCGACTGTAAGAGCAATGGCTGCAAGCTCTGTGAAGTTTACGGTATTACAATGGATNATCCACACCCCATCAACCTCCAGGCATGTGGAGTGGTAGAAGAAGAGGCATGCAAAGAGGACTTTTCAGCTTACGCTGGATACAGTATATTACTCGTAATTACTGTTGCTAGCCACTCCAGTCTCTCTTCCATTTCTCTTCTGTTTCCTCTCTCTCTCTCTCTCTCTCTCTCTCTCTCTCTCTCTCTCCTCTCTCTCTCTCTCTCTCTCTCTCTCTCTCTCTCTCTCTCTCTCGCTAGCTCCCTCTCCAGCTTTCTCTCTTCACCTCATTAGTTTCTACAGGTTCAGTTCTTCTCAGAATTTGGTTTGTGCGTGTGCATTTGAGAGATGATGTGTATCTTAACACAAAGGACATACACGGGCATAAATCTAGTTATGCTTGGAGAGAGGACAGTTGGATGGATGGATGGATGGATGGATGGATGGACGGACGAACTGGATAGGTGGATTAACAGATGGATAGATGAACGGAGAGACGGACAGATGGTTCATGGACTGGACGGATGGGTAGACCTACCGACCATTTGATAGTCTCTTTAAATCGTGTCATTTCATTCACTATGAGCGAGAGAAAGGCAGGTGGTTAGATAGGAAGGAGGAGGATTTGTATTGTTGTATGTATGTATGTATGTATGTATGTATGTATGTATGTATGTATGTATGTATGTACATATGTATGTATGTATGTAAGCTCATCCCTGGATTAATAAGAATGAATATCAGTAAAGCTGAAAGTAAGTTCCTTTCTAAGTTTTGCAGCATTAGCACCATTGTAGGATCCCACCAGGTATGGAAGGAGAGGTGCAGAAATTATTTTGCAGCCATATTGCACTGAAAGTCAAGATTATCCATCTATGAATGTCTACCATCACTACTACTACCATCACCATCCTTATTCATCATTATCATCATCATTTTCATCACCATCAGCACCTTTGTACCATCACCTCATGCATTTATACTCTTCATACTCTTCATGCTCTCCAGTCATCCTGCCCATCATTCACACCTCTCATAGCCATGATTTCCATGTAGATGTAATGTATTCATATTGTTTCTGTACATCTTGCGATGTAATCTAATGGAAATAAAGAATTTTGATAAGTATGTATGTATGTATGTATGTATGTATGTATGTTATGTATGTATGTATGTATGTATGTATGTATGTATGTATGTATGTATGTATGTATGTTGGAGGAATTTGTATTGTTAGGTGGTATGGATGGATGGACGGACTGATGAACGGACGGATGTTTATGGATGAACTGATGGATCGACCGATTGATAGTCTCCCTCAAATCCTGTCATTTCATTCTTTATGAGCGAGAGAAAGGCAGGTGGTTAGGTAGGGGGAGGAAAATCTGTATTGATGGATGGATGGATGGATGGATGGACTGACTGACGGACGCGTCTTTTATGGACGAACTAATTGACCAACTGACTGATACTTTCCATTAAATCATATNTATGTATGTATGTATGTATGTATGTATGTATGTATGTATGTATGTATGTATGTATGTATGTATGTATGTATGTATGTATGTATGTATGTATGTATGGATGGATGTTGGAGGAATTTGTATTGTTAGGTGGTATGGATGGATGGACGGACTGATGGACGGACAGATGCTTTATGGATGAACTGATGGATCGACCGATTGATAGTCTCCCTCAAATACTGTCATTTCATTCTTTATGAGCGAGAGAAAGGCAGGTGGTTAGGTAGGGGGAGGAAAATCTGTATTGATGGATGGATGGATGGATGGATACATGCATGGCTGCATGGATGGATGGATGGACTGACTGACGGACGCGTCTTTTATGGACGAACTAATTGACCAACTGACTGATACTTTCCATTAAATCATATCATTTCATTCTTTATGAGCGAGAGAAAGGCAGGTAGCTAGATAAGAGAGTGGGGAATTTGTATGTATGGATGGACAGACGGACGGACTGACGGACGGATGCTTCTTTTATAGACGAACTTGATGGACCGACCGACTGGTAGTCCTCCTTAAATCCTGTCATTTCATTCACTATGAGCGAGAGAAAGGCAGGTGCGTAGGTAAAAGCAAAGAGAATTGGAGAAGTCCAGGTGGTCGAAGTTTGTGTAATTTCTTTGTAAGCTCGCGAGAGACAGCCAGACTGAGTCACCGTGACACTGGCCTACTAAATCTACTTTCCTCACGACCCACAGTCGGGCAGGCGGGTCGCCTGTCTGCCAAAGGTCACTGTGCCCCGGGGGAAACATCACCATGAGGCAAGGTAGTCGAAGGTAGGGATGAAAGGGGACAAAAAAAAACATATTTGTCTGGGCTTCATAATTTCGGAAAAAAGCTTTTTATTCATAGGCTTTTGGTTTGTAAAGAGACTATATGAAATAGATTTATTTTTTTTTTTATGTTTTCTTACCTTTCGCCCTGCTTGGCTAAAAACTATATATGGGGTATGCCCTAGGGTCCGAAATTACACTTCTAAACAAGAAGTTATACAGACATAATCAAATCTAAGCTCCTGTCTGAAATATAAGGTAACAAAGGCGAGAAGAATTAGGTCACATGGCTTCTAAAATTGCAGGATTCTGACGAGAAAAAAAAAAAAAGACTATAAAAATTGGAAGTTGTAGAAATGGTATTTCCTTTTTCTTTTGTTCCCCGTCAAGAGGGCGAATCATTCACCAAAGCACGCCTGGCTTGAGCATATTATGAATTTATATTTCCGACAAAAGCCAGTCAGGATATACAAAGCCATAATATAATATCATGGCTTAAAAGTGAGATAGGAAAGCATGAATGAAGGAGCATTGCTTATAATTGTTATAAACAGAGATAAAACACGAGACAGATATAAAAAGTGGGCATTGGTTGTTTAAGTTTAACCACATGAAAAGTTTTTTTTCTTTTTATATAGGCTATTCGGAAAGGCCGGTTGACAAACTGAGTTCAGACTTCAGCTCTACCTCAGTGTTTGTCTGTGATTTCTTTGTCTGTCCATTGCTTCTAAAGGGCTCAAGCCCAGCAGGCTGCTGGATTGTTAAAAAACAAGTCTGCATGCCTGCCTGCCTGCCTGCCTGCCTGCCTGCCTGCCTGCCTGCCTGCCTGCCTGCCTGTTCACATGCTTGCCTGCCAAACAACATGTCCGTCTGCCAGCCTGCCTATAATTCGTCTCTCTGTTTTTCAATTTATATAATATCTGGTTTTTCTGTTTATTTGTTTTCTGTCTTCCTGTCTGCTTGTCAACATCTCTGCCGTCTTATGACAAAAAGGCATATATGCATTACACTTTCTATGTGCCTTTTTGTCAAAAGTCGGCAGATCGGTTCTGAAAATATCCAGTCTTAAACATCACAATGATAACGACGATGATGGAAATGATGATGAATATGATGATGGTGATGGCAATGATGTAGAACAATGGCTGCACCCACGGCAATGACTGATGCCAGCTGATAAAGTTTCAGCGTAAACATCACACACACGCGCACACACACACACACACACACACACACACACACACACACACACACACACACACACACACACACAC
>JAWQUT010000132.1:562743-573193 GCA_033807755.1 Ellobium chinense | reverse complement strand
AAAAAAGGTCACCTCAAATTCTCATTTGGTCCCCGATTTTTTATTTTCCTGGTTTTGAACCCGTGCTAATATATAGGCCCACACACTTTACCCTTTTTATCTAGAAGGTTCAAATTGTACCCGAAACTTTAAAATTGGATGCTTTATTTAGATCCGAGGTCATTTTTTCCATATTTCTACACCCTGGCACTGGCTGGCAGGGCCCCCCAAAAAGGGAGATTTTATGTATTAGCGGTAATTGGGTTGAATATAATGAGTGATTTGCCCTTCTATACGTGTCAAGAACCTTAAACGAGGAGTTCTGTCAGAAGATCACAAAAGTCACCGAGGTCAAGATGATCTCCTCATTATCATCAAAAAACAAAAACTAAGATTCAAGGTTCAGAGTCTTTATACGGCTCTAGGCCAATACCACAACTTCAGTACAAAATACTTCAAATCATAGAGAGTGAAGACGAAAGCAAGGATTTGAGAAAAGGAAGAGAAAGAAAGAAAAAAAAACTGGAAGAATTAAGCAGCAAGAAAAATGAAAGAAGAAACATGCGCTAGAGTTGATGATCACTTTTCTTTCTCGCCACTTTCATGCAAGTCACTGTGTCCTTCGTGCGTCATCATCTCACTTCTTCTCATAATATGTTATATAATCCTCATAGTTACTTTATTCCACATTAACGTACTTCTATAATATTTACAGACATAAATACACAAGTCTTCCTATACCATCCATCCATCCATCCATCCATCCATCCATCATCCATCCATCCATCCATCCATCCATCCATCCATCCATCCATCCATCCATCCATCCTAAAATGAAAATGGGCAAATATATCACTAGATCAGCAGGCCTTGCAGAAACGACCCTGTGAGCCATAGCACCAGAAGGCAAGGAGAGAGATAGATAGAAACAGAAATGGGCAAACGATATCAAGGAATGGACAGGACAGGACATCGATTACTTCAAGGTGGCAGTCAGGAATACAGAATGTTTAAGCAGAGTCATCAGAAATTGAGTCTGTATTGTCCCAGTAACCCACTACTGTCGTTACCGGATAAGTAAAAGTACAGTATTAAGGACCCTTAATGTGCCATGCTGTAACCAGGCCTGCCGTCACTGTAGAGATAGGAAACTCTCTTACCCAGAGAGTGAGGCAACAGATAGTCTATCAGCCGGTTCTATTAGCCATAAGTGATTGTCCAGAAAAATTCAAATTATTGGAAGACTCAACTGTTCCTACTGGCAGGTCTCTTTCTCAGGCCGAATATTATCTTATAGCAATGGAATTTTTCTGCACAACCACTTGAAACAGTGGAACTGGCCTGAAGACAAAGAAGATCACCGGAGAAAGATGTCTCCGTGTACCCAGTGTTTTGGCCCTTTGAGAATCTAACACCGAAAAGGGCTGGGTCACTAGTAAGTCATGACTCCAAAGTGTGAAGCTTGAAATTAAGTCAGTAATGTATCTTCCGTCCGTGTTTGACGTAGTAAGAGGTAATTTTTTCACCAGTTACGTCAAATTCAGATATTAGTGCCAGTTTGTTCAAAGTTATAAACTGGTTCTGGTGAGATCCACGAAATTCATGGATGCGTCAGAACACACAAGGTCCTGATTTTGTTATTTTGTTTGTTTGTTTGTTTGTTTGTTTGTTTGTTTGTTTTGGTTGCTAACAAATTGAAATGACAACATCCAGTTGTATATATGAACAATAGTAACTGTTGTGTTCCTGACAATTCACCCATCTGCTCACTCATCCAGACCACTCTACCATCATTCACAGAATGGTTGCATGTGACTGTGATTTCATTCAAACCTCGTCTTCATGTATGGGTCAAAACACAAGGTCCTGATTTTTTTTTTTTGCTAACAATGGCAATATCAGTATGTTTACTGAGCTCACACAACATCCATTGAGCAATAAGAGCTGTTGTGTTCCTGACAAGTCATCCATCTGCTCACTCATCCAAACCACTCTACCATCATTCGCAGAAAGGTTGCATGTGACTGTGATTTTATTCAAACTTCGTATCTGTAGATTACGACGTTTTACATAGTGTATACACTAACACAGACGAGAACTAAATCTACTTGGCTAATGAAAAACATGTTTTGTCTTTCTTCGCAATAATGACTTACGAGGGCGACTGCTCTAAGTTCATGAGTTCATGAGCCAGCGAGGTCGACACCCTAGGGCATATCATAATACGTTCAAGCAAAGCTTTGCTATTAAGTTCACCTCTTCTGTGAGAACATCACGTACGTTTAGTGATATGAGCAGGAGCGTAGCAAATAGATGCGTATATGGGAGGAGATGGTGGGGAGAAGAAACATGATACGGCATAGAGCTTTTTGAAGAGATACGCCTAGTAGAGAAAAAGCTGATGCACAATGGTACACCAAGGGAGCACTTGTTACGGGTATAGCCGATCCCTCCCTATATATCAAGTGCCATATGGATGAATTTGCTATTGTATTATATTGCACTACTGCACTATAGAACATGTAGTTCTATAGACCAGTAGGTGAGAATCAGTACTATATTGTGAACCCATCTGAGCTGAGCATGAATTGAACTTAGAGAGGTGAAGACCCAAAATGGTTTCTATGGAGCTGAAGCTAGAAAGGGAACTGGTAGCTTGTACGAGCGAGTACGAGCGAGCAATGGACATTGCTTTGATATTAAAGTTATACGACATATTATTCTTTAACTTTTAGGTTTGGATCACTTACAGACCTATTGGGGCAAAGACAGACATGCGCATAATTATATTTCGTGTCGTTACGATCATTATATTGCATGTTACGGACTGGAATCAAATGTGGTTTTCACGTCTACTCCGTAACGTGCAATGTGATCATAACACTATGAAATGTCATTGGTCCAGGCCAATCTCTGCTATAATGAGAGATCCATACGAGATCTGAACTTCTAAATAAAATCTTTCTATTATTAGTGAGTTTGCGTGTCAACATGTACGCATTGCCGTAAGCTATTGTTTATCTTGCAGGCATAAATATTACAAGTTTTAGCTCTACGTGTGAACGTCCTCACCTGACCCGACCTTATCGACCCAGCATATGAACGCGACTGTGATTTTCAAAATCAAGACAAAGGGAAATGCAAAGCCCACCACTTTTGTTATGATTTTCATGGGACGAGTCACAGAATATGTCACCGGAGATGTCATTAGACCGACCCATCTAGAGATGGTCCTTAAACAGGAAGTCCATTAGTGCGCATGCCCGAGCAAGCACGCTCAGAGAGATTCCATTTTCATAAAGTCGGACAGGACCGAAGCAGCATTCTAATTCCTAGGAAGAGTATCCCAGAACAAAATGATACACAATGGTCGTTTAATGGTATAAAAGTAACATGCTGAAGAAGTTTTGACTGGTTCAACTCTTATGCTCGGATGTATGAATAATCCCAATTCCATGCCCTTGTGTGTTCATTTACAACTAAGATGTCTGGCCAGAGACATGAGGTAGTGACAAGGAATTCCACATTTCACGTCAACAAAAAGATGTCACTCTATTCATGTCTAGACAATTGACGTCACCAAAACGCGCTATATTCAAGTCACGCGAGATCACCCACGTCCGAAATATGCAATTTTAAATTGTCCCTGTAAAATCAGAACACTGACCATGGGGAGGTGGGAAAGGGGTTAGATTTGAATTTCAGAGGCTTACATAGGTGCAACTACATTTGTAGAATCAAATAGGTGAGGTTTAGCCACTCAAGTATAAACATTATGGTTGTTACTGGGTGGGAAAGGTTACCCTGTTTACTGTGTGAAAATGCCTAAAATATTATGTAGCCTGCTTCACTGCCTAAGTTCCCAAACTCAGATTGGTTTAAGAATAATTTTCTCAGCGTCAAAATTTGAAGGAAGAGCTCAACAACATGTGTGGAAAGGATTTTGGCTTGGGAAACCTATATAAGTTAATGACAGGTGTAAAACTTTATATAGCTAACAGTGGCATCTTCATACCTAGAGGATATAGTCGCAGGGAATGCCAGATATCCATACATTCCAGAATGGTGCATTACGGAGCTAAATGCACACACTGTTTTCACTAATAGCATCAATACTGATATAAAATCTAGAGAGGTCTGAAATCATAAGTAGCGATTTCTTTATAATTATGTCTTTAAATGGGAAAGGGAATCTTCATCAGTGTTTATGCTTAATGGACTGATCCCAGGCTCGGTAAAGACGGCAGACCTCATTGTTTGGCATATTCTCATATGTGGTAGAAGGAAACAGGTTCTGAGATTGAAATCAATGTAAACCTAGGAATGTATAAGTAACAAATTCTTTAGTTATAATACTGCGGTTTATAAGTCTCTTATCCAGGCTCAAGCCCGTTCACGCAACTTCAAACTATTATTACCCCAGCAGGCCTGCTCACTCTAAGACTTTCTTGGCTCCCTGTGGAGCAAAAAAATGAGGTTGCCATTTACGGGCGCTGATCACTAGCACTCTAACAATATCTTTCACTGCCTATAACCAGGTACCCATTTTACAGACGGGTGGACTGAGGAACATGTGAATGAAATACTTGCCCTTGGCACTTACAACATGACCGTGGTCGGGAACCGAACCCATGACCTTTAGATTTCAAGTCCAACGCCTTAATTGTTTCTTCGACGCCGCTCCACAGGAGGAAATATTAAGGATATCCATAGAAAATGGCGTGACTTGTTCATCTTTGTTCTTTGACGCTTAGAGGACGAGGTATTGACTGGTATTGTTTTTGTTACTGATTTTTGTTTCCACAGACAGATGTTATATTTGCAGTGTTGTTTGATATAATTCAATTAATAAGAGAAAAACGACACATCTTTTTTTCCAGATTTCCAGCTGTTGTTTTGTTTTTCTTATTTGTTGAGTTTCGTGGTATTTCGAAACCATCTTTTAATTTTTCATGCCGTCTCAATTTAGATGATGTTAATCACTGTGCATTAGTTTTTTGTCGCATGTTTACCGTAACTGACAGTCATTATTAATAACTCACGTCAAGATCTTTTTACGGCCCGTGGCGTAAGAGACAATCACGACAAGGGAGGTACGGTAATTGTGCGAACTTGCGCATTAACGATGGGATCTCTTACCACCATGGACATTACATTAACTTTGCATGTTACATGACTGTTGGTAAGAGATTGCATCGTAAATGCGATAGCTCACGAATGTTTACTAGTCATCTGGTAGTAACGGCGTGACAAAAGCTCCGTGATTTCAAACTTGTTTTCTTTGTTCAACTAGTTGGGGATTGAGGATAGGTGGAGAATTGAAATTAAACTCGACCCGATACGTTCGATACTTTTAGATACTTTCGATATCTTTTGGTTCTTTCGGCACCCTTTGATTCCACTTGGCTTTACACTGAGGAGATCATGGGCTAGTTTGGGGCTGAGTATGAGACTAGAATCAAATCAAAATTCGATCCTATCAGCATTTTTTTTACACCGGTGCCTTGCAATGATGAGAGTTAATTTGATACCTGAGGATCGAAATTAGTTTTGATGCTTCCGATACATTTGATACTTCTGATTTTGAATCGAACTTCCTGAGTATCGAAAGTATCGATACTCAGACATGTTGTGGTCCACCACTACCACATGAATGGTATCGAAGAAGATGAGGAGAGCAAAACCAGACAATTCCTTAGCGAAGAGAAGCCTTATCTCTTCAAGATGGCCAGCTTTGTACTTTAGTCATCTTGTGAGGGTCATGTCGATACCTGAGTGCACATTTCATCATAATGCAGGATATTAAACAATATAAAGCACTCTAAGGTTTATGATTATCTAGCAGACTATGCTTTACACCCTTGGCGTGGCATATTTTGGTACATCTTGCCCCATCGTGACGACGCCTCTGGTCGATAGTGCCCTAACAGTAGGTCGGTCACTGGCACAGGGTATTGAACTGATAACCGGGCAGCGACTCTGAAGGGATGAGGAACTATATATAATATGCCTTGACAACTTATGACATTTCATCAATGAACCCATCTTGAGAAGGAGAAGGGGGGAGAGAGAGAGAGAGAGAGAGAGAGAGGAGAAAGAGAGGAGAGAAAGAGAAAGAGAGAGAAAGNAGAGAGAGAGAGAGAGAGAGAGAGAGAGAGAGAGAGAGAGAGAGAGAGAGAGAGAGGAGGGGAACGGAAGAAAGATATATATTCCTATTTAAAAAAAGACAAAAGTGTTCGTGCAGTAGAATCTCAAATCCTCAAAATCTAAAAATTCTAAATACTCTTTATAATTTCTTTTCTCATAATAATGGCCTACCTCACGATTCCATCAAAGCCATTAAAGTCTTCCTGTTCTGATATCTTTGTTTCCGACTCATAACTGTGGCAGATGGATAAACACATCAATTTTAGCTGTCAGGAATATATTATTTTTATTAGCAGTGTATTTGAAGAAGATCGTAATATTTTATTCCAGCCATTAGTGAGTTAATGAGAGGGTGAGTAAACATAAATCTTGCCCGAGAACCATGCGGCAGTAATTTGTTTCGTAAACGAAAAATGACATGTCTGAAGTTACAGCGATCTATGAAAGAAACACAGTCTAGTTCCAACAACAGAGTTTCAGCGGTTGTGACCAGAAAAGTGGTTATGACAGTAGCGTCACTCGACTTGCATTGCTGATGTCTCTAAGATTACTTCGTGGCTTAAATGAAGAGAGTCAAATCTAAATTAAGTTAACCAAGCACTACATTTCTGGTCATGACAGCCATGTATTTCGATGTCCGTGATGTCTGATTTCCGGATTTTAAAAAAAAAAAATCTTTACATCCTGTCGTTTAAGCGTGGACAGCACGCCTAAAGAATCACTCATTTCCGTTCCCTTAGATTAACAATAATAATAATAATGCGGTTTATAAGCCTCATATCCAGGCTAATGCCCGCTCATGCGACTTCACACTATTATTACCCCAGCAGGCCTGATCACTCTAGAACTTTTCAACTCCCTGGGAAGCATACAGTGCCGCTGCCATTTATAGGCGCTGATCACTAGCATTCTGACAATATCTTCCACTGCCTAAAGCCAAGTAACCATTTTACAGATGGGTGGACTGAGGAAAATGTGAATGAAATGCTTTTCCAAGGCACTTACAACATGACCGTGGTCGGGAATCGAACTCAGGACCTTTAGATCTTGAGTCCAACGCCGTAACCATTAGTAGATTGATATTAAGTTAACTCATCCCTAATTACACTGAGCCAAATGTGCATCTGGGCATCACGTGACTGAGGGGTTGTGTAGCATCCATAAGAAGCGCGGACTTTTGGCCCCACAACTTCTTTGTAAATTCAGAAAAGGAGACAACACGTCTAAATCGCATTTGTGAGAAGAGGAAAACATGAGATTCAAAATGCATCGATATCAAAATGTTCACACACGAACTCTAATGTTTCACAAGTTCAGTATTATAAAGTGGTCCTTCGGAACTCAAATAAGGGACGTCTCATAGTGTTTCTATGACACACTGTGCTGCTGCTTTCAAGCAACGGAATAAGTAGATACGAGGATGGAGGATGAAAGAAGAAATGAAAAAAGCAAAGAAGGGATAGAAATGAAGAGAAATAAAATGAAAAAGTAGGCAGTGTTCCATTTTCTGCACATAGGTTGGTTTGTTTTTTTATTTTAATGACAACACGTCCCTGGTTGGAAATATAAGATTTGCATAATATATAATTAAAATATAAGATATAATAATGATACAGCACTATATAGAAATACTGTGGTGCTGTGGGCGATAGATCTGTTAGTATTAAAAGTGGAGTTTTGCAGCAAATCTGGATGACGTGCGAACCAATGTTTCAAGCACGCTATTTTACATAATTAGCTACCCCTTTGCAGCGCTAGTGTTTCAGATCACATGGGCCCCATCTGGTACGCCTGTATCAAATGAGACGGAATCATCATACACCAACAATCAGTCAGTCAGTCAGTCAGTCAGTCAGTCAGTCAGTCAGTCAGTCAGTCAGTCAGTCAGTCACTCACTCACTCATTCACTCATTCACTCACTCACTCACTCACTCAGTCACTCACTCACTCACCCACTCACTCACTCACTCACTCACTCACTCACTCACTCACTCACTTACTCACTCGCGCATACCTTTTACCTTATCTGTCTTCAAAGCAAACAGAGCATATCGCCCCCGCTATTGACTGACTAAAAAACAAAACCGTCAAGTATAACCCACCTCTTCATGGTGCTTCCAAGTAAACAAACAGTGAAAAATAATACAGCAAACGATGGAGGGGGTGTTAACGTGTGCACAGGTAACTCTGCCCACGGGCTGTCAGTTCTGTGCTCACACACACACACACACACACACGCACACACACACACACACACACACACACACACACACACACACATACACACACACACACACAGTGTTAAAAGAATGCCAGAACCTAGCAAAGAGGGTAGAGCAGAGTAAACATGTTTTTCTTTTTCCAGGAAAAACGAAAGCGGCACTGGTCACATTCCTGGAAGGACCATGTAAGACTAAGAATGGTTTTGCCACAGCGGAAGAAACATTTCCTAGAATAGAAAATATGAATTTAATTGTTTGACATCTCCTAAATAATGCACTCCACGAGGAGATGTTCAAGTATCATGTCGAATGACGTTGGGAATCATAGACTCCTCTGACTTCTGTCTGTTCTTCACTTCAATATTTATCCATTGCTTTGCTCTCCCGTCCAACTTGTTGATACATCTTAACTGTTCTCTCTTTGTCTTCTAGTGCTTCGTCTCCCGTTTAGCTAGTTCTTGTTTTTTCGTTACAAGCCTTTAAAAAAAAAAGTGTTAGTCCTGTCATCATTGTTGTAAGAAATATTTTACTTACTTCAAGACCTGTGAATATATTCGTCGCCAGGAAATAATATCGTGATAAGTCCTGAATGTCATTTGAGGACTCATGACAGTTTTATAACCAGGCGGCGATATTTTCTATCTATGACGAGGTTGGCCTATATTTCACTTACTTACCCTTATATATGCGTCAATGCATTTTTCATTATTTCATTCTATTATTATTATTGCTATTTCTACGAATGAAAAAGGAAGATCAGGTTTTAATATTATGACAAAGTGCAAGCCATTCTCTTCCATAACAATGCTCTAGGTTACAGGCCTGTGAGTCTACTTTCACTATTGGGTCCTACTGCCTAGGGGTTATATATTTGATCTCCCTCCTTCCTTCTTTTGGCATGCCCTGCTTCCAGTAATAAGGGCTTCATGGGGGAAATTTGGATTTGATGGTAAACTGTGTCCAATTTGGTTTATTTTGCCAGGCACTATTTAGCCCTGGGCTGGAACTGCCAGGTCATGGGTGTGCTCAGGCGGAAGAGGAGGGGTTCGGCCTTGACCAGTGAAAAAGGTAGGGTGTGTTTACAAATAGCAACCAAGCTCAAAATTTCATCGGGCTTGCTGGGGTTAGGTCAGTCTTAAAAGTTGGGTCACACAATGAGCATCATTCTGATATATATCTGGGTGAAAGTTAAAACACTGGGTTCAGAGGGTAGCTCCAAAGGCTAATATAGCCCAAATAGGAAAAAAAGGGCCCCTTTGCATTACAGGTCAGTAACCTCTAGCCCTAGCTTTCGTATGCATTCACGCATTTATTATTAACCCACTTCTCTGGAGCTGTTTCCACGAACGAAGAAGGAAGTGAGTTTTCTTACTATGACAAAGCATTAGCCATCCCTCCTATAACAATGCTCTTACAGTCTAAACCCAGCATTCTGAGCGGCATACTCAGCTAAATTAATATTCCTATTATTATTTTACTTAGTGCTTCCGAAAAGATTATGGAATTTTTGCACTATGTGGTTAGACTGTTTAGATGTTCGTTTTTCTTATCAGAAATCTCTGTCTATACCCAAAGAAAGAGAGGAAAGGGAGTAAGTGAGAGGGAAAATCTTACGTGCAAGGTGGCTGTCGGAAAGACAGTTTGATAGGATGTGCATTATAATCAATGTGACAGACAGACAGACAGACAGACAGACAGACAGACAGACAGACAGACAGACCGGCAGACAGACAGGCAGACAGACAGACAGACAAACAGGTGAGTAGGTAGATAGGTAGTTAGGTGTAAGTAGGTAGGTGGATAGGTAGGTAGGTCGATGGGTAGGTAGGTAGGTGGGTAGGGAGGGAAGTAGGTGGATAGATAGGTAGGTAAGTAGGCAAGTGGATAAATAGGTAGGTAGAAAGGTAGGTAGATGGGTGGGTAAGTAGATAGGTAGGTAGGTAGGTAAATAGGTAGATAGATAGGTAGGTAGATATGGAAGTAGAGAGGTACAGAAGGAGAGATTAAAAAAAAGAGATGATTTAACGCCTGAAGACCACCAGTATCACATGGTGATTCTGGACTATTATAGTTTCTCCGCCCCTCCCCCACATCCCCCTTAC
>JAWQUT010000132.1:501187-525176 GCA_033807755.1 Ellobium chinense | reverse complement strand
AAAAAAAAAAAAAAAGCCATTGCTGGTCATTCGCAGTGCAGCGCCTTGACCCATCCCCAACCCCCCAGCTCTAAAGCCAGGTACTCATTTACACCTGAGTCGAGTGAGAAAATGTGTGAAGTGTCTTTCCCAAGGACACTACAAGGTAAACCGTCCAGCTCACGAGTCAGACACATAAACCTTAGACTTGAAAGTCTTCAGTCTCTGAGTACGACTCACAAACCGCGCGGCCACGCTGAAAGAAAAAGCTGACATTGTCTGCGGCTTCTGCGGATTCTAAGATCTTAGGCCTGTGACTTACTTATCTTAAATCTGGCACCTGCCAGCACAGCAATGCGATAGATGCTGCGGCTGCGTTGTATCATTCATGTAAGGTCTATCTTGATTTGCAAGTTTTGCCAAAGTTCTGTAATTCCCGATAAACCACTGGCAGCCACGCCAAAGACCCTCGTCTTAGAAAGATAACCCTGCAGTTTTGGCGGAGTCAAAGAAGACTCACTGCCTTTCTCAAAATATGCGTCTGATTATTAAGGTTACCGATCTGTAATGGGATTGGACCCTATTTTCCTCTATGGGCTATATCAAAATTTTGAGCTGCCCTCTGAACCCAAAGTTTTAACTGTCACTCAGACCCATACCACACTGAAGCTCATTATGTGGCCCAAAATTTAAGACTGATCCAACCCTAGCAAGCCCATTGAAATTTTCAGCTTGGTTGCTATTTGTGAACAGAGCCTACTATACCTTTTTCACTGGTCAACGCCAAACCCCTCCTCTTCCGTCTGAGCACACCCTTGACCTGGCAGTTCCAGCCCAGGGCTAAAAATAGTGTCTGGCAAAATATAATAAAATGGACAGTTTCCCATGATGTCAACATTTGCCTCCTGGAGCCCTTATCACTGGAAGCAAGACATGCCAAAAGAGGGAAAAGGGGAGATGAAATATAAACCCTAAGTGGCAGGACTCAATAAATAGTGAAAGTACAAGTATACAGGCCTGTAACCCTATCACATTAGTTTTATTACTGACGATATCTTCCATGGTTGCTCGTAAAGTCCCTCATCCCCTCATCAACACATGTGCCTCAAATGTTACAGCACTGACACCAGACTGTAGCCACTTTTTTTTTTTTTGGTTATATTTGGTCAAACTTCCAGCAGATGTTCCTGATAGACTAGCTGTCTTGCAGGCAGGCCATTGACCCTAGGACAGCAACCTTGCAGCACTGACGCAGCCAGATCAAAAGCCAAGTTGACATAGTGGTCTTGAGACTCTATTGCCGATTCGTTCTTATCTAATGGGCAGGCCCTAGACGTAACGCATTGCAAAATTCTTACCTGTTGTCTGGGTTGGCGTATAATGTCGTAATTCACGAACGTGAGGTTTGGAGTAAAATGCTGTCGAACGTTCCCATTTTTTGTTAGCTTGAAGAGAGCAAATTTTTCCCATAAAATGGGTAGTGACAATAATAATGTTAATAAAAATAATGATGATGATACTGAAGTTTATGAGTCTCGTATCCAGACAATGTCCGCTCACACGGCTTCATATTATTATCCGAACAGGCCAGTTCATTCAATAGCTTTCTTAGCTCCCGGAAAGGGAGGTGGGGGGAGAGTATACAGTAACAATGTAATTTTGCAGGCCCTGATTATTAGCATTCGACCAATATTTTTCATTGTCTATAACCTGGTGCCAGTTTTACAGACGGGAGGGGTGGAAGGGGAGGGGGTTGAGGTTAATATGAATGAAGGCACTTACAAAACCCTTTTGTCGGGAATCGAACCCATGGCCTTTTTGATCCTGAGTCGAGTCCAACACCATCACTATTCCCTCACGACATTGGCATCAAAGCGGACTTGCACGTATAGACAACATTGATTACAATATAGAATTTGATCCCATATGTATTGTTACTGTTGTTGTGGTTGTTGCTATTGTCGTTGTTGTTGTCATTGCTGTTGTTGTTATTGTTGTTGTTGTTGCTGTTGTTGTTGTTGTTGTTGTCATTGCTGTTGTTGTTGCTGTTGTTGATGATGATGATCCAGCCGCTCTTGTCTTCGGCTCAAGACCATATTTATTGACACTGACAAGCTCGTTACAGCTGCACTGAGGATCTGTACAGTGTATTGTGTATGTTGAGGGGGAGGGTGGAAGAAGCTGTTCCCTAGTATCATTGAGAAGACCCCAATTGTGAAATACGTCCGTGTACCTCAGCACAGAGGCTTTTATCATGTCTTTTGTCTAAAGCTGCAGTTCTTCAGTTTGTGCTGTTACAGGGTATTCACCTCAGACCAGAACTTTTGCAGCATAATACGGTAAGTAGGGAACGGAATGCAATGCGCTAATCTAAACTACCTGTACTTTAGGGCCAACGTTTAATGCGTAGATTTCATCCTTATTTGATTCCTTTATCGTGTTTTTACCAATCTGCTGACGTGCAGACAACCTTGGAGTCTGATGGATCGGTGGCCTCGCAAACAGTATGTTGATCTACAAAATCCGTGTTAGTTTGACTTTGTGTAAAATACTATTGTAGTTGCTGCCTAAGGGCTGGTCGACTAAAAGCACGGTCCGCCTTAGAGCCCGGTCCGCCATAGAGTCCGCTGACGCCATGATGCCCACTTTCTTTTCATTATAATTTAGATGTCTCAGAACTTTAATAGTTCATGCACAAATAGCCTTCGTTGGAAGGCGAATAGTGCACTGCTGTTGAGAAAAGGAACCTCTCTGTCATGAAAATATAATGTTGGGGAAAATAAAGAAATCCATTCACAAAGTAGGCAAGAAAATCATATTGTCAGTATCTCTAGTCAAAAACATTAATCAGTAATCATTATAGTATTAAACCTTTAACGGCAAGTGTTCTCCGCGGGCAACATCCCAGAGAAAGAGAAGAGTGCCTCTGAATCTATTCCTGCACAGACACAGTCTAGAGCTTACATCCCTGACGCAGTCAAGAGCACCTTTTCCTTAAACAGCTAAAAGTAAATATTTGAAGATGTTCACTTCTTTATTAGCTGATCTTGAACCGGAGAATGTTGCATCAAAGTTTTGATCAGAATATAACCTATCTTTCATAACTTTGACCATAAAGTGTTAGGATGATGTTCTCCTTTCCTGCCGGGTGCAAGCAATAAACTCGGTTCATAGCCTTGGCTGTTAACGGAATTGGAATCTGCTGTTCTAATCCCTTTATGATAAGGCATTATATTTTTGTACACATCGAGTAAAGTTTATTTCTAGTCTTCACGTTCTTTAAGTCTTTTAAAAACTCCAGTGTCCGGGCATTAACCTTTCATTATGCTGACGTCACAAGATTCGTGGAATGTATAAACATTGGTCCACAAAATGGCGATAAAATAGAAACAGGTCAAGGCAGAAGCCTGTCTACAAAAAGGCGACAAATAGATGCGACTTAGATAACGATAAAGAAGACAAAGACAAATGAACTGTCTCCTAACAGAATAGCGATGCACGAGTAAATTATTAGAGAGCTTTTATTTCCAAGTTCGGATCTCTTACGGACCGTTATGGCAGAGATAGAGATGCGCATATGGCATTTCCTAGTATTGCGATCATATTGCATGTTACAAACTATAATATAGAATCGAATGTGAATGTCATATCTGGTTCGTAACGTCTAGTATGATTTTTACACCAAGAAATTGCCTTATATGCATGCCTTCCTCTGGCATAACATTCCGTTAGGGATCCACTTATGAAAATATAAACTCTAGACCACCTCCTACCATTTATAAAATACAAACACTAGACTATCTCTTACTAACTATATTGTCAAATCGAAGAGCATCAAACAGTGGGACAGGTTAATCTCAAGATGCGTTTTAAGTAAATATAAGAATTTTGATTCATAGAGACACCGTGGAACGGAATTTCAAATTACTGCCCCTTGGCGTATAGGCCTAAATATGTTTCATTTCCGACTCCAGTAAATTACATTGCATTGCATTTCTTTTCAAAGTTACTTTGCTAAAACCATAGACAGCATGTTTTAGTGGGATACATTCTCGTTAATCTTTGCACAAAGCTTCATGCAAATTAATCTGCGTGAAAACCAATAGTTTTTTTTTAATCTTTTGTACTTGTAGTGCAAGGTGCCTCAGACCCAGCTTACCGCTGGCTGCGTAACCCACTATTATTGATACTAACCGTTTCGCGCATTGCCTGCCGGCCGATCAGCTCACATCGTGCTGCAAAATTCGACCGCCATCTCACACCATTGGCGCTGACATGCGAATTTATTCGAATGTCACGCCCAGCGCAGAGATGTGAAGGTGAAAACTGATTCTACTGTAGCGTTCGAAGTGTTAAGATTAGAAATCTATTCCTTATCATTTACGGTCTAATCTTCTCTAGCTGTTTTGATTTATTTTCCTATCGCTGTTTTAAGTTGCCCGATTTATTTTTTTTTTCCCCGCTGTTTGGTACCTCTCCCGATTCAGATCTAATTAGGATAAGTGGGAAATCTAATCTTGTTATAATGGTTTTCATTACCGTTTTACGCAGGCCGAACTGTGAGTGTGCAATATATGGCAACATCCTAATTAACTGTTTCATCTTTCAGTGCCTGCATGTTGTGTTTGGGTTGGTAAATCATGAAACTGTCACATTTTTTTTTTCCAAAACAGTAGCAATTCTTTCACTCTGACCTAATACCACATTACACATTATGATTTATGCTCATAAATATTTACCTAGAATCTACGCTGTTTTCCTAATTATGCAAAAGTACATAATTATTTAAACGATTTATTACTTCTAATTTTTTTGCTCATGTACGCCGTTCATTAACCTCCCAGAAATGAAGACGAGCTGTGTAGCTCTGTCAAATGAAGAATGGTTATACAGTGTTATTGTTTAATTAACTGAGTTGCGTCGAGGGTCACTGTGATACAAGTGAGTACACTGTGTATATTGTTGTTGTGTGATCCCCCTTTTTTTGTTGTTGTTGTTATTATTCTCTAGACCTAGATTCTGTTGGAAGACTTTAAAAGTGCTACAGTCATAATATCCTTTCAGCCTTAAGGCTAAAAGTTAAGGTGGAAGGGCCAAGATCCTCCGTGGGCTCGAGTGGGTCACCGACCGATATATTAAGGTCTTCTAGGAATCGATAGCTGAAAAAAGCTTAGAGCATCCCTGCAGAAAGGAACAGACAATAGGATGTTTCACTAGACTATATGAAACCCAAATCGCTGATTCCTGATATAAAGAAGACAAGCCAGGCTGCCAAGCAGAGGCAGTCACTGGTGCCACCTGTTCCATATGGTTTTACGACATACGACTGTTCATGGTGGCACCATGTAAAACCCCAAGCTGTTACAACACTGTTCGTTCATGTAGTCGTAATTTTTTACGATGTTTTCCACCTCGGTTGACATTAGTGAAGGGAGCGACCTCGAATCACACTTTCACGTGACAGGGTAGTCTGTCCAAATACAGAAAATAATATGAAAAAAAAGAAGTCTTATGATAAAACTAGATTTGTCGGGCAATAGGGATGGAACAAACATGTCAAAACATATTAAGAGGACAAGACAAACGCACGTGCACACATTCGCACATGGCTGATGAGAAAACACTTTGTTTGTACAGACAATGGCATTTGGGCACTTCTCTGTATTTCATCAAAAGACAAAAAGCACGGCGATAGATCATTGACCCCGTACATTTTTATGTGCAACAGCACTTTCTGGTTTAGGCCAAAGACCGCTGTAAGCACTTTGTTGACGAAGCACAATCATCGCGCTTTAGTTTGAGTCACGTGACGTTTTCAGGACTTGGAAAACTAGACCACTGGGAGTGAGATGGCGGCACCTTGGTGTTTCTGATTGGTCTAAGGCATAGGGGCCCGGAGCAGGGCACCACCCGGAAGAGAAATATGAGGTAGGAACGGTGCCACCACGATTAATTGACAAGAGATGTTTGATACATTTGACTCCACATAATCCCATCTCCTCCTGAGCATTTGAGATCTTGCGATTATCCAGTGGGTTTACAGAGAAGATTGCGATTATGCGGATTCAACTGATATCATATAGCAAGTCAAACATGATTTTCCATATCTCATGTATAATAAGTTAAGATGTGCAATCCGTCATGCAACATTTGATCATAATAATGAGCACTCTAGTTTTCTGTTGCTTTTTCCTTTTTGGGAAGGGTTGTGTAGAGAGAGACATACAGGGAGGGGTCACGCCGATGATGCCACAATCCAGTTTTGACTCTAGGACACGCCGTAGAAATAGTTTCAGCATCTAAACAGATTATCGTTACGTGAGAAAAGTGCGTTGACTTCTGTGATATCTCGTGCTGCTTCTGTGGAAAGGAGTCATCTTTGAATGCTTGTGTGGATCATGGCTATAACGATGGTATTCACTCCTTCCTCCCCCTCCCCAGCCATCACCACACAAAAAGCTGGAGAAAGATGGTGTCAAGGGCGGAGGGTCAGACTTCCTCGTCCCCCCTTCCCCGCCCCCATTCCACACTCCAGGTGATTATCATTGATAAAGGTTGATTGAGAGTGCTTGTGTGGGGGGAAAAAAGGACAGTCCTACAGTTGAAGTTGTTAAAAGCCCTGATCTCAGCAATTGATGTGCAGATGAAACTTGTACAAAGCTTGTCCCTATAATGTCTCTGCACTTTTAACGTTCAATAGCCATGGCACTTTCTGTTGTGCTTCTCAAAGTCGAGCGTATACAATTTCAAATGGGGGTTGCCGTATGTCTTTAAAGTATATTCTTCATCTTTGCCTTCGATACTCTCTTGTTTACTGTATTCTGTACCATTATTTTGGACATGAAAGGTCATTGAATCATCTACAGCTTACGCAAAAGTTGACGAGGGCATCTTCGTTGAATTATGATTCGTACTACATTCGATTCGTACTACATTCAGCAGCATAAAGGATAGGAAGCTTAGTTATTCTGGTCATAGAAAAAGACATGGTTCCCTAGAGAAAACAATCCTAGAACACATATTGCCTTCTGAGCTTTAGAATTATCCATCTTCCCTCGCCCATCCTTTTCACCTCGAAAAATGTTTACAATCTTTGAATAGCAGTGTAATAATAATATAAGGACAGGTGGAACCATTTGAAAAAGAAATTTGTAACATTTGACACTACCTGAAAATTATCTTTCAAACTTAATGATTCCCTCTTTCATTACAGTATCACGATGATCCGAAAACAAAAGAAAATAGGCACCTTTTAAAGTAGGTCTATCACTTTTGTGTGTTGACACATTCTTTTTTTTTTTTTATAACAATAAAGATTATGTGTGAGGTACTATGCTTGCGTGAGACCATGACACATCTATATTTTACCCCTATATTATTAAGCTCATGCTTTTGGGTAAATCTGCCTTAATCTTTGAATATATTTAGAAGAACAAAATATAAACAATGTTTTGCATTGCATCTACAGCATGGTATTACAGACTAGATTCAGATTTATAGACCATCAGTGCTTCTCACTGCCTCCCATGACATAGCAGATTACTGGTACGTTCCACGCTGTTACCTTGCTAGACTACGTGCTGTTGTCAGAGAGATTTGTTCGCCCGACGAGATTTTTATTTTTTTTCATGGTTTACCTCTGGAAAATCCAAAACAAAACATTAAAGTAGATCCAATGTACCGTGAGGCAGAAGGAAAATGCATTATCTAAGTGATCTAAACTCAGAATAAATGCAATAATGTGGAGCGCCTGTAGGTTTACTAGACTAGGCTTTTAGCCTCTGTGATGGTAATAAACAGCTCACGGTCATGCTGGCAGGCCATTACGTCTGTGTTATAGCAATTTAATGTAATATGAATCCTTTTTGGGCTTGGTGGCTCGTTGGCTTGTTGGCTTGTTTATTATTTACACTTTTTTTCTTTGCTGTTGGTTTGGAGGTGAACAAGGGGAGGGATGGAAAAATAAGATAAGAATGACTTTATTATCCTTAGAAAGGAAAATGGTCTTGGCTGTGGTACATGAGAGTAAATAATAAATAATCGAATAGTCTAAACATAGTAGTACATAACTCATTACAATACAATACTCAGACTAACTCACATGTTAGTCTCATACCCCCACCTCCCTCCCCCACCACTTCTGGCCATTCTGACTGTGAGTTTACAGTGCAGTGTGCCTTTTTTTTTTTAAGATCTACTGTGACGGAGAGTCTCTCATCACTCTGACTGAATGCGGCACGAAAGAATTTCTATAGTGGGGGAATGAGAATCTATATAGAGAGAGCAAAGGAGTAAAGGAGAAATGATTTGGAGTTAGTGGTAGGCCAAAATATAAAGACTTCAATTACGCAATACTCAACCTTTAAGGTCTACCTATCGAAAGTATCGATTCTACTTTGATTCTGATGTTTCGTCCCAGGTTGACATTTTGATATTTATCGATACTTCTGTTACTTTCGATAGTTTCGATGCTGAAAAGAAATTCCTAATTATCAGGTTACAGACCTGTAAGAGGATTGGACCTTTTTTCCTCTATGGGCTATATTAACATTCTGAGCTGCCCAGTGAACCCAAAGATTTAGCTTTCACCCAGACCCATACCAGATTGAAGCTCATTATGTGGCCCAAATTTTAAGACTTACCCAACCCTTGCAAGCCCGATGAAATTTTGAGCTTGGTTGCTATTTGTAAACAGAGCCTATAATTTTCACAGGTCAACGCCAAACCCCTCCTCTTCCGCCTGAGCACACCCTTGACCTGGCAGTTCCAGCCCAGGGCTAAATAGTGCCTGGTAAAATAAAGTAAAATGGACACAGATTCCCATGATATCAAAATTTCCCCCCTGGAGCCCTTATTACTGGAAGCAAGGCATGCCAAAAGAGGGAAAAGGGGAGATGAAATATACCCCCTAAGTTTAGGACCACAAAGTGAAAGTAGACTTACAGGCCTGTAACCTATCAAGAGTATCGTACCCAGAAGCGATACTGACCACCACTGACTTGGGATAGTACGAGAGCAGAAGAAAGGAAAGAGAGTTGAATGGCCTCACTGCAATCAGTGGAAAACTGCAACATTGCAGATTTCTTCCTGTCATGTTCAGTCTTGGCCTTGATAGGGACTGGATGGCATACATAAGAACAAACGTAAGATTAGTCATTGAAATTGAAGGACTTTGTGACAAAACAATGGCGTCTAAGGCGTTTTGTCATACAGCCCCTCAATCGCTCCTACGCTTCTCTTGAATTTGACTTAATAACTTGATTGCAGAGCAGACGTCATCGCAGACGGGACAAGTCCATTGCCTCTCTATCATAGCATCAGTGTTTGGAGCAGCATTCTCCTGTTTGCGGTGCCCTCAGCATTTGATTACTGTGTAACCTGTTCTGCCTAGCTTTTCCTCCTTTGTTGCAGCTCCTCGTCTGATCTCAGGGACTCGCAGCCTTACTATAGTATCATTTGATTCTTCTCCTCAATCTTAGTTTCTTCAAGGACTATTAAAGTCTCTTTTTCATCCACATGAATGAATTTGATGGAAGCTACTGAAATGTAGGTAAATAGGGCTGAAACTTATCAGTTTTAATATTATCGGGCTTATTTCTTTTATTTCTATATCTATTATTATCATGCCATTCCTAAATCTTGTATAGATCTAACTTATTGTCACTATATTTTGACCCATGTCAAGACATAGTTTAACAGGCTACTGTAGTAGTGAGTCTTCAATACCTTTTAAAGTTACGTGCCATGTGAACATTTCACATTTATTTAATCTGATAGCTACATCCATTTGAGACTTTAACAAGGTCTTTGTGAAAGTGTTTAGAAATCTTTTGAAATAAACGCTGCAGAATGACTTATATAAAATAAAAGCAGTGATGCTTAAATACATTCGACGAAATTTATGGAAGTCACCGACCAATTCACGTAGATCTAATGTTTTGATTCGTTTTCTGTTGAGAAGTCTTTTTCTGTCATACAGGCCATTATCATATCATACTACCAAAGGGTTGTTCCGTTATTAAACCCTCAGTCCTGAAAGAAGTTATTAGTACCTAACTATAGTTACTACCTGTGTTATAAGAAAACAAAAGTGGTTCTCACACTGTTATTCCAGGACTCCGATCATGACTCGGATTACTCTAGGTGCTACCACACCTACTATGCCTAAGTCTACACCGTTTGATCGTAATTCGCTTAACTGCAACATAGTTTTGATTTCAGAATACACATTTTCACAATGAAAAAGTCATTAGGTACTTCTACTTTTTTTTTTTTTGAAACTTTTTTGGTGATTCCGAGGGTTGCCAAGCAGTTTTTTTTTTTTTTGCATCCACGTTTGCCATGATCAACAAACTTACTGGGAATAATGCAGTGCAAATTATTGTCACCTGAAACCACTTTCTAAACATAGAGTGTGCAAAGGAAAGTTGCACATCATGAGGTTCTGCGCCTTCTTTCCAGCATTAGTTTTACGAACCGGAAATGGTTCCCATTGACACATCCAATTTACAAAAGGACATAACGTCTCGTTTTCAGTTTTTGGACCAAGATAGACCTGCACTAAACATTCTAAAAGGTCCTTAGAGATCTTCAATTTTAAAGTCTCCGCATCTATCCACTGATCAATACGCCCTAATTTTTGAGATTTTTGTGGACACGAGGAGAGATGGAGGGGGGAATTCTTGTGTGGAACTTATCTTTTTATATAATAGAAGTATCATAAGCTCTTTGAAGGTGAGTTATACTGACGAGCAATGAGGACCAAGTACCTGAGCTCTGATGATTCGCCTTCTCCGCTTCTCTGTACCTTTCATCACCTGCCAAATTCCTAGGTTTTTTGTTTTGTTTTGTTTTGTCTTTATGCACGATGGATTTCCACTCTAAAAACAGAACATCCACTGTTTTTGTTATTGTCTCTCTCTTAGTCACACTTTTTTTTCCCGACATCCCACGTGAATCTGGCAGGGGTAAAGAGCGACTGGGAAATGATTTACTTTTCGGTATGTTATTCTGACAGGTTGGTAGGGACCACCAGCAGCAGGGGTTTACCCGGCATGGGCGTTTCCTCTCCTTCCTTCCTCCCCTCCCTCCCTTCTCCGCCCATTCCCAACGCAAAATGGAAGCCATCGTCACCGTCTCATGGACTTTGGAGTCGCATGTGGGCACAGAGTTATTGTTACTTTGTTTGTTCCTGATCCATTACATTCGTGCGTTCTTTTATAAGACCCTGCTTCTGGTTTGAGAATAACAGCGTGGGTTCTGCTTTCTAATTGTGTTGGAACTGAAGCAACCCTATGGCATAAACATCATTACTTGATACTCTTGCAGCTATTTTGAGGCTGTAGCTAGAAAAAAAGAATATTTAGTAGTAAACGGTTCTTACGCAATACTGCCGCCCGCCGTTTAATCACTTGCCCGTTTGTAGCCTACAGTATTTACCTGAGCTTAAAATCCTCCCCTTGAAAAATACTCATCATAAGCTCATAGAATGCGATATACTCTTGAGAGTTATATGATTCGTAATCCTAAGACTGTTCATCTATGTTTAAAATGTTCCTGATCCAATGTCTAGACTCAGAAATCTGAAGTGACTGCTATGGCCATCGACCTTGTATATTTGAGGACCTGCGTAATAACGATGGGATCTCCTACCGTCGGAAGAATTACATTAGTGCATTGATGCTGTATGCGCCTTGAGTGATGTTCAACATGTAGAGTTGATGTACTTCTTACGTAAGAGTTATCGACGTAAGTGAGCAAACACTCAACTATTCAACTACTGCAACTAGTGTATGTCTCATCGTCGTCTAAAGCTACACATCACGAACGATACTTATCCTTGGAAATTATGTAGGGCTTTATGGCCTGCCCGGGGTGTAAAAGGAGAGAAAAAGCATGATGGGACCCTTTTTGATTAATTTGAATTCAACTCGAAGCTGCACATCAGAGCGCTACTTTTCCAAATTTCACAAGCGATTCTTTCCATAATGCTTTGAAAGTTTGCAGATCGGTATTTTACTATCCCTCCGAACGATACTGTAAAGAAATTTGATGTAGACGCAATTAGCATTCGGAATATGAAAGCAATATCCATCTGTGTCGAAACGCTGTGCCCGGCCATATGTAGGCAGGGTCTGCCTTCCGAGTTGACGATACATAGTAATATATAACAAAAAGATTTGCGCGTCTGTAACCTCTAGCAGCAGTTTCACATCGTATGTTGCCAACAATTCATTCATCTGCCTAGCCACTCCGATGTTCTGCATCTACCTTATGGTTTTTACATTAAATATTTATGCCCCAGACAGCCTTTCTTATTTCGTTCAGATCCCACAGCCAAAGTAAACTCACAGCACTTGTCTCCAGTAAATCATCTGTATTTTTGATCCGGTTAAAAGATATAGACAACGCGCACAACGCCAAAGTATCGGTGAGTTTTGAGAGCCTGCAAAAATGTGCATCAATATTTTTCCTTGATCTTCTTTTCTTTTTTTTTTTCATTGGCTCTTATTTTCGTTCTTCTTCCTCTTGAAGGTTGATTTGTGCGTCCTTCATTTAGAGGGTACGGCAAGGACTTTCATAAAGATCCGTGGGCCGGAATGATTTCTTGGAGAGGAACAGATTCTGCAAGCTAAAGAGATGCACTGGAGAAAGATAAACAGATTCTGATGCTGTCTGGCGCAATGGATAAGAATAGTCTCCATCATAGATACTTATTTGCAATTTATCTGGTTTCCTTTTTTTTAATTTTTGTTTTCTCAGCAACGCTATGAAATGCCATTCTGTCTGGACGTTTCCCTTCTTGACTTGTTTAGATTTTTAGTAAACGAGGAGGGAAGGCAATCTTCTCTACGACTTACCTGTGTGCTTTAAAAATAATTTCCACTGTTTGCGTAAATCTCTTGTTATCTTAGAAAGTTGGCACAGCGGCGTGAGTGGGAGGAAAATGCTCTACAATTTTTATTATTTTTTTTTTGCATTTTTTTATTTCTTCAGGTTAAATTTGCACCTGTCTTAATTTCACTGAGTTAACAATCCAAGGTGAAGGATTTTTACATGCGAAGATGCGGGGTCTCCATCGCGAAAAATAGATTGAAATCTACTGACTTTGGAAATTAATGGAGAACGGATGAAATCGTTGCCTTAGTTGAAAAGAAAAAAAAGCCGGAGGCAGATGGGGGNGGGAGAGAAAATAAGACGAAGAGCTGGAAGAGTAGTATTGTCGATTCCATTTATTCGCTTTGATATGAGAGTATGGAAAAGTTTGTGATGAAACAGAGGGCGTGATAAAGCGAGGCTATATACCACTCGGACGATTGGGCAAACTATTCGATTAAAGGAGTTGCAATTATATCTAATCAGTTGTACGAGGAGAAGGCAGAGCAGCAAATACAATAGAACCCACAGGACAAGGAACTTTACTTTGAAGTTTTATGCAGAATGTGTGATCCTCATAAAATGCACTTGTCATCCTCTCAAGCTGTAGACTATAATGCCAAAAAGAGGACTCATTCACCTCGGCTAACCAGACAAAGAAAGAAAGCAAGAAAGAAAGAAAGAAAGAAAGAAAGAAAGAAAGAAGAAAGAAAGAAAGAAAGAAAGAAAGAAAGAAAGAAAGAAAGAAAGAAAGAAAGAGGGAGACGACGAGATGAAGGAAGAAGATAGAAAGGCGAAGCAGGTCGTTTTCAAGGGCTACTTCTCTGAGAGAGGGGACAGGCGATACTGATAGAGTGAGCACTTTTGTCGCTGGAAGAGAACTGTCGTCCATGCGATGATGGTGCATCTTCAGAAAACTGACAACTCTGGCTCAGAATGCTCCCTGGGAGAGTGGCGGGGTAGTGGATGGATGATGGATAAATGGTCGTAGCTCCTCCGATTATAATATACGCTGAGGAAAGTAGGAAGAATAAAAAAAATAAATCCAGCAGACCTCTTAAAATATTGCAATAATTTTTTTGAAGTGAATGCCAGATATCTTTAAACGATAGCTACCACTTGTGATGAAGATACTTAACTTTCACAGTTTCGCTAAAGGCAAAGCGTACGCTGGCGTCGGCCTATAGTCTATCGAGGAATTAATGCTGATAGGTGCTTTGAAAATAAGAGACGGAGAAAAATGCAAATTTAGATGAAGATGGAAAGGGGAAAAAAAAATGACTAGATCAAAAGGCTGAACGGTAACTTGGCACACATTTCACATGTTCTCAATCACCACCCACAAATTCCTCAACAGTTTATCTAAGNAAACCCTTAGCAACCAGGATTACAACCTATATAAAAGGCCTTAGCATCTTAAGGGTTAAGGAAACTGACAACTCTGGCTCAGAATGCTCGCTGGGAGAGTGGCGGGGTAGTGGATGGATGATGGATAAATGGTCGTAGCTCCATCGATTATTATATACGCTGAGGAAAGTAGGAAGAATAAAAAAATTAATCCAGCAGACCTCTTAAAATATTGCAATAATTTTTTTGAAGTGAATGCCAGATATCTGTAAACGATAGCTACCACTTGTGATGAAGATACTTAACTTTCACAGTTTCGCTGTAGGCAAAGCGTACGCTGGCGTCGTCCTAGTCTATCCGGCATTAATGCTGATAGGTGCTTTGAAAATAAGAGACGGAGAAAAATGCAGATTTAGAAGAAGGTGAGGAGGAGGGAAAAAAAAATAAAATGACTAGATCAAAAGGCTGAACGGTAAATTGGCACACATTTCACATGTTCTCAATCACCACCCACAAATTCCTCAACAGTTTATCTAAGCATTTCCTCTACTCCTACATATCCAAATCGTCTGCATTTTCTCCTTTCCAAAAATAAGAGTATTCACGTACTTTGACTTTTCGATAAATTACTCTAGCGTACGTTTTGTTTTTGTAGGTCTGCAATGTTGTTGTTTTTTTTACCTCCATTTTGGGATTCCATGTAATTTATTTTCTCCTGCTCGGCTATTTCCGAGCTTACCTGCCCTCCCGCTCTTTGAACGGGCGCCAATGTTTGGGTGCCATGATTCCGTTGTGTCTCGGGTCTCGAGGCGAGATCTCTCTACTGCCACCAAACTTGGCAACGGCATCGGGTCGGATGGGAAATGGAGCGCAAGTGATCTATGGCTTACCTTTTGAATTCGCCAGGAAGAAAGTTGGAGGAGGGCTCATGGATGAGATAGGAACATGGATGCCCTGGTCAAAGATCGGAAGCGCTGTTTAACCCATTCGCTGTGTATGACGTATCAGTCCATTTTTCCCGTGTTAAACACAGCTCTTAGATGTACCAATGCGTCTTGGAAGTAGCATTGCCGTATCGCATTCGACGGACCCGTGCGTCTCATTTCCTGTAACATACTATACTATGATTATGGACAGGTAAATGAGCTCATGGCAATTGGATAAAATCAACAGTTTGAAAAGATACGACATAGCAAAGAGGTAAAATTTGTTAAAGTGTTTCTCTGGGTTTATCGTCATTATATTGGAATGAACAAATTTAAATGACTATCTCTCGAGCTAAAACATTGCCAAGTTATTTTTTTTTCCACCATGTGATGAAAGCACCTGGCACGTAAATATAAGCTTCCAAGTGATATGATGTGATCATAAAACGGTTTAAGCTCTATATTTTATCTGGCTGCGAGACACTGTTTACAAAAATGTATAGCACATTAGCAGATACACAAAAACAACATGATATCAATAATGCAGCATCCTCCAATCACCTTAGGTCTCGGCGACTTAGACCACTTTGGAGCACAGTATCTGCTTGGTTTGGCACCGACTCAAGAAGAAGGAACTCTATGCCTACGTGCTTACCTGTCTTGTATATCTTTCAGGTATGCAGGTAAGAGACGAGGAAGAGTACGAGGGGAGAACAGTGCGACCTGGTTTACAATGATGCTGTAAGACTGCGTGTGGATTGTGAGGGAAGAGATGAGTGGTGGAGTGGGAGGGAATTCCAGAATATGATATCAGTGTCAGCGGTTTGGATTCACCGTTGGCGTTACTCATAATGTAGGAGAGGGTTTTCGTTTACTACTTAACGAAATTGTTTTTAAGGGGAGGGGGAGGTGGGAGAGAAGAAGAAGGTTTGAATAGTACATCTAAGAGTATGCTGCTGTTTTGTTTCAAAGTTCTTGCTGACGTAAGTTTTCTACAGATTTTGGATGGATGGATGGATGGATGGATGGATGGATGGATGGATATCGATATATCGACAGTCCTCAAATATTGCATTATAACAAGCGAAGCTACAATATCGAAAAGATCTATTTGATCACTCATTAGGCTTGTTTCGCGAAGATTGCACACATCATCACGTCATTAAATGTCAAGGAGAAGACATGCCAATATAGGAACATGGGAATATATAAACTGGCAAGATCGTTTCTTTGAAGCAATACCCACATAATTGCTACCTTGAATGATATTTCGAGTTTGACCCCTTTGGACTGCCAGCAACGCCGAGCACATTACGTCCCAGCTTCATACCTCTGGCTTCAATAACGTCACGGAAGGATAAGAAGATTTCTTTGCGTAATTTACCGATATGAGTACATACCGGAATATTGCACCCACATGTTCAGGCACATTACAAAATGTCATTAAAGAGAAAGCTAGTGATCTTACTGGCACGAGCGAGCGTCGCAGGTTTTTTTTTTCTTATCACGAAATGTTAATGGATAAAAAGAAGAAGATAGGCCTCTATTTTCATATTTTTTTTATTTATTTTAGCTCAATAAGTTTCGAATGCACAGAATGAACTCCATCATAGATTACACTTCATTCACCAGTAGAACTTATTTTCAAAGAATTCCTTTCCCGAGTGCAATTTTACGAAAATGAGACAATTTTGACTTCTGTAAAATCTGTATTTTGGCGTTTATCGGGGTGATTGCATCCAAAGGGTGAGACAAAACATTGCACTACCTGTATTGCCAGCTGGTTCTGTAACTTACTTGGGACCGTGTTCTTTACCAATACTGTGAAAAGAAAAAAAAAATACAGGTTGGTATTCACAAACTTCGAAACAGAATCGATGCTGATTAGCTGAAATGCACCTACCCTCACTTCCGCATTGTCTTCAGATTGAATTTATTTTTCTGAAAATAAATCCTACATAAAAGTCAACAGTTAGATAACAGCTACGTTAAATCACACCCCTTGCGTGACAGCTGCTCTCCCTTGTTTGTTGGGGGATTATGTGGAATCAATAGTACCATCCTGTATTGGGACCGGTCAAAATGAGGCTTAAGTCGTTAATTGGATGAATCAAGCCATTGGTATGATAATGCAAACTTAGTTTATGCACTTTCATTATGTGCAAAGATGAGGTGGTAGATGAGTGGCATGAGGAACATGTATGCGTCTTTGCAGTGGATTCTACCTATGTGATATTGTATTGTGCTGTATATGATGTTTGTTTATGGCCTGATAAAACCTTTGAATTAAATTGAATTGAACTGAATTGAATTGAATTGAATTGAATTGAACTGAATTGAATTGAACATTATGTGCAAAATGATCTTGCAGTATTCTGGCCAGGGTCATTATTTTTGTGAAGTGTAAGGGGGTCACTCCGAGCAATGGAAAACATGGCTTCGAAAATTGCGACTGCAAAGCAATTCTAAACTACATAATTCATGTAATAGGCCTCACAAAAATTCAAATTTATCCAGAATTATTGAACATTTTCCTATAAGGTCAATGTTTTTGTGTAAGACATGACTTTACTCTCGTTTCTGCTGCAAACAAATGATGAATTCTAATATTTTCATAGCTTGATAATATCTCAGGAGCTAGTTTACCGACATAAGCCTCATTTCGACTGGCTGTAAGGCAATACGGATTCAGATCTTAGACGGGCCCTGAACATACTCCAGACGTCGGCGTCACTTCCTTATCCTTTGAGGTCTACTTACCACAGCCCTGGGCTCTAAGCTCATTAAGACAAGCAGTCGCTGATTTAGGAAAAGAGTTGTATAATATCAACAAGGTTCGTAGGCGTTATATAGACGGCGCAATAGGAGCGCTACACACTGGTAGTTCAAGGAGTATTATTGATTTTATATAACTCGTTATTTGACGTGGTTATGGTATTATACGGTTATATAATGAAGATGTGAGACGTAATTAAATTCTTCGACTTCTAATGTTTAAGTCACGAAAATGAACTTCCTGGTGTGTGTTGCGTGACATGTGCACTGGCGCTTGCACATTACATTAGTTAACGAGGAAGTACAGACAGAGCTTTATCTCTGTGAGACAGTCAAACTCAGAATGCTTCTTCCCTCTCTCCTTCTTCTCCTTCCTGTTCTCCTCCTCCTTTCCGCCCTACTCCTCGTCGTCCACCTCCTTTTTCCTCTGTCCCCCTCTTTCTTTATTTTCTTCTTCTACTGCACTCTCAGAAATACCTCTCAATGTTGCCATGATGCTGCTTTGCTCCAGAAACTCGGTGATGTTCAGCAAAAAGATCGAAGAATATGATTGATTGGTTTTGTCTGAAACATCGACTACTATTGGCTGCTATGTCCCCAACTTCCATTTTATTAGGAACAACTTCAAAAAAAAAAAAAGAAATCACAACAGAATTCATCAGCAAATCCGACTCGAAGACTTCGAGTGAAAAGGCGCTACATTAATGACTGTTATTATTAGCGCTTTATAAGTTGTACACTATCAAAGAGTTCTTGATCGTTGTGGAGGTTGTGGTAAATGGCTGTAGATAAAATAGTTGACTATGTTCGTGGAATACATTTACACATAAGGCAGTCCGAGTTTTCTGTGCCACATCTGACGCAGAACGCATCGAAGGCTGACCAGTCGAATATTTTGTTCAATGTTCAGCCACACTTTTATCACCGACCCTCCAATCTTTCCTTTCCCACATGGACTCCAGCATAATAATGAACTTGAGCCTTAACGATGGCATCTCTTACCATTGTTATTATTATTATTATTATTATTGCATTAACTCTGCCTATTGAACGCCACTAAATTCGGCATTCGGTGCAGTCAGCACCGATGAACTAATGTATTTCTGACGATCATAAGAGTTCCCATCGTTAATGCGTACGCTCTCAAACAATTGGTAACCAACACTGGGCGATAATAAAGCATAGTGGTGTAATAAGTGTCAAGCTACCTATAGGAACTATATGTAATCTTGTGTGGCTATTGGCACTGGCAATAGGAAGCAAACGTAGGTGGAATTCTTCCACTCTAATGACTTAATGCGAGTAGAGTTCTATCCCAGGCAACGCCCGCGGGCATCTGTCCCTGACCTCCTTAACTCCAGGGGTATTGTAATGTGGCCAGGGTATTTGTCGCAACTGAAGTATCCTTTACTCTGGATCTGAAGTACCCTGACCTACAGCTTCATGTCAAGTCACAAGTGACAACTGGCGCAACACTCTTCAGAGGTTGATCAGTCGAAAACTTTGTCCAGTGTTCTTTCACAGTTTCGTCGTCGACCTTCCAATCAGCAATGGGTCCATATGGATGGCCGTGAACTAGACGTAAGAACATGAGGTAACTTATCTCGAGACGGAAAGTAAACAGACTTGGTGTAATGAGAAGGTGATCTCTGTCCAACTGAGGCCATATTACCGAATCTTCTCATTTCATTTACCAGACTTAAAAAAGCTGTTTAAAAAAAAAAATCTGTTTCGGACCCTAGTCATTGGCTGATAAGAATGCCAGCGTGTCCCTCACATACAAACTTAATGTCTTCAAGTAGCTAGGATATCAAGAACAAGAGAAATTACTTGCGTCTATTGCAATTTGCTACTATGAATCGGGTCTGCTTAATAGCCCTGAATCTGTCTTTTGAAGGTCAGGTTCATTGGCAACGAAAACATCTTACAGGACAGGGGAGAGTAAGCATGAGACCGAGTGCAACGCCTTCTCAGTAATGCAATGGACTGCAAGTACATCCCTGGCAATGCCCAGAGCAATTTGTCCTTGACCCGCAGTTAAAGTATACGATGACCTTGTCCGGTACACTCACTATCTGGGCAACCCTCCAAGACAGATGTCACTGACTTGCAATAATCCTCTAATCGCCGAAAGTTTTGGTGCAATTTGGCGTTCCTAAATTTCAGACTATGATTAAGTCAAAGCTTTGGTGTTCTTCCCATCTCCTGATACGTCACCAGCAGGAATCGAGGCGTATAGTTACGCTTGACTCTCTGAGCCAACGTAATACTGTCTCTATTGTTTTTACAACGATTTATGCAGAGATCGGCACGTCCTCAGTTGCCATCATTCACTGAACTTGAATAGTGTTTTACTGGAAATCATGTTTAGGATTACCACTGAATGCCGGTCTTCCAAACTTCAGCCTCCTCCTCTTTCCCATGTCGTGGGAGATGGTACAGTAGTAGGCAAGGGTGGAGGGAGGTAAAAGTGTAACGGGTGGTTTTTCTAACAAACCGGTTCAGCCACCACAAGGGCAGATCTTGATCACCCTAAAAAAAAAAAAAAACCTGGCTGTCGGGGCTCTAGTGAAAAATATGTCCTTTCTGTGGTTGGTGCCGACTTGTATGTGTCGAGGTACACAATAAGTCCACTGAGAACCAATACACATCAAAATGGGATAGAGTAGGTGAACCACACACGTCTCTATGGTGCGAGATTCGTGGTGACACATAGGTGCACAAAAATGGCAACCCATCGTTCTATAACCGGTCCGAGTGATTTGTTTCTTTAAGGATGTGCGAAGAAAGGAAGGTGTTGCAAATGAGACTAAAATTTTGTATGTTCATTATTTAGTTTTTTATGAATATGACCTCTGTGTATCTTTATTATTAATTTGTGTTTCGTGTCCTGTCCCGTTACCAGTATAGTTACTCTCTTGTTCACCCACGTATCACAGTTGTAGTCTGGGTTTCATTTAAATAAAATTTTCAAACTTGTTGAAAATATGGTCATTATTGATACACTGCTTTATAGCTCCTGTCACCCAGACTTGACATCTGCATCATGCCAGAAGAACAGTGCGTGACGAGTACTGCACAGTTGTAGTAGGTATAGAGTAGGTGAACTGCATTGACGGTTTGCCAAGGTCCTTACCGCCCGCAACTTGTGCTATCTAAATGAAACCTTTATTCCGAAGACCAGATACTAGTGAAGATACTGCAACGAAAAAGCCATTATCCCGCATCGAAGTGAGAGGGAAGGCAATAGATTCCCTAAGTATTTATCCTATAGCTAGAAGCGTTTGCACTGAATGCACACATAATGATGGTCAAGAAGTAAAGTTCACGGCTTAGTAAAATGAAAATACTCTGTGCAATAGTGTTAGAAAATCCATTAGAACATTTTCTGACTCCTCGGTTTTCTCCGAATCCATCACAGTCTTTCTACTCTAGGTCCACCGAACATTTCCCATTTCATTTTATTAAAAGCGACAAAAAGGGACTCCATAACCTTACTGATGGAGTCTGACCTGCTTCTTTTCAAGAATTTGACTTGAAGCGCTTTGAACTCCTCAAGACATGCAACACAAAATGTACTTCAGATTCAAGACATCCATATTCGTCTTTGACTCAAACTGTTTAAAGAATATCTTGTTCTTTAAGGATGTCTTGAAGGATGTAGAAACTCCAGCTTGTTAGGGCGAAGTTGATTTTCATGCTCCTATCGCCATAACAGTTGAATACGACTTTTAAACCCATGCCACCAAACCGAAGGACCAAGGTCACAAAGGTGCTGGATCAGTAAAGATCGAAGAAAAAAAATGAGATGCAAACAATTAGCTATAGCAATACTGTTACTATGTAATGTACAATGTACAGTGCAGTTGTTAACAGGAAAGGGCAATGTTGACAGTTGACCTGGACAATGACACAATACAGCTTAACGGTATTTTGTGCCAAATTTTAATGATTAGTGCACATGACTTCTTGTCAGTAATAAGGTATTAGCGGTGCTGTGTACAGAGTGTTCACTGCTTCATTGCAAATCTGGCTTGATATCAAGGTGTATTGTTTTCATGCCAAGTCTCACGCACTAACAGTTACACTGGTATGCCATGTGGATCTTGGTTTCATCATACTGCACGTGTACTAAAGATGAGGGGACTCGTCCATGTAATGCCTACGCATTTCAGAATGCAGCCATTCACACCATTGAAATCAGACATGCTATCATTTCCGTTGATGCCGGATTGCGTGGCTGCCATCGTTTGTCTATAGAAAGAGAGTATTTATAGTTTTAGAAATCCATTCTTCTTTGTAAAACCTCTCGCAACCGCCAAATGTTTTGAAATTGCTCAGACAAAAGGTGCATCCGCTGATATGGTTTATATGTTGAAAGTTGTGCGACATTGTGGTGTCTGCCATCAGTATGTTCCGTTTCAGAAATTGACTGTTTGGGCATGGCAATTCCATCCAAAGAATAGGTGTTCTTGATAGTATAAAAAATGATAAAATAATGATAATGATAATGAAGTTAGAGGCCTCGTGCTCTAGAAACTGCCTTCTCGTGCGTGAAAATACATTATTTTCACTCTTGGAAGCCCTCATGATCATAATTATAGTCGTAGAAGGAGAAATGGCCAGCGTAGCTGAAAGCCCATCTGGTGAATATGTATGTGTGTACGACATCGATAGGAATGGCTCGGACTACATACATGGTCTATGGCATTTCAGTGGATCGGTCCTATGTACAAGGGCCTCTTAAGAAGCACATTATAACACTCTGAACCAGTGGAACTAGAACTGAATTTGATCCGAATTCTGTGCAACAGTGTTTTCTTTTTCAATTTATGGTCTCTTCACACTGATTAAGCCTTTCAAAGTGTATGCCGAAGGGTGGAATGTTAGTACAACGCTCAACGAAATTAATCGGCTTTTCACCAGTTCCTGCTGTGTGGACTGGGGTGCAGTTTAGAAGTTAATTAGGGTCAATATATTGTTTTGCTGGGTAGGTGGTCTATGTCAGTAGTTTTCAAAGTGTCTAAACGAGAGCCCCCCTTTGTTATTTTTTTTCACGTAAAGTTACATAGTAACACATATTCCTGTGGCCAATCAAAAATAGTTGATCAGTCTCACCAATTTGCATGCAATTTTCTTTGTTTAATGGCAAATTCTGTGGACCATGGAAACTGCTGCTTTTTACTAGAAGTGCTACTATTAAGTCTTAAGTACCTTATATGTACACAAAAAATATACCATTCTGTTAGACCTATATGAAACCTGTTGTGATTAAATGCAAGATTTGATGAGGCAAAGTCGATAATTTGAAGCACTTTAGAGATGTGTTTCAGAAACCTGCGATTTTACCATCAGTATTCTAATGCAGGAGGTCTTAAGGATCTCTGAGGCCTAGAATAGGATCTGCACTTTATTCCCATAGGCCTATGTTCCTATAAGCTTATATTCCCACAGCATTCTGTTCCTATAACCATAAGTTCCCACATCTCCACGTCCTTGGATTTTGCCCTGTGAGTGTGTCTTTCAGGGTAGTGCATGACACTTAAAAATATAAGATACTTTTTTAGTGACACCATAGGCCCTATTTTACACCCATTGACGGCCATGTTTTGACCAATGCGATATCAATAGAGCATCCCGGGTCTATATCAGTTAAGACTTTCTACTCCAGATCAGCCATACCTTAGCCTTATCCACTTGCTTTGGTCTCAGACTAGTCACTAAATAGTTTCTATCATGATAGGCTGCCACTCCTATGACTACAGTGATAGTGAACCACTCCTGCAGTATGGAGAAAGGTGTTCATATGTAGGAACACAGGGCTGTGAGAACATACAACTGTGAGAATACAGGACTTTGGGAACAAAGGGCTAGAAAACATAGGCACCCTCCCTTTAGGTATGAAGATGCCAATGTATTTTTCACTGTTGGCTATATTAGGTTTTACACCTCTCATTAACTTATCCTGGGGTGCCGTTTCAAAATACTTTCCAAATATGTAGTTTAGCTCTTCCTCCAAATTTTGACACAAAGAAAAATGCACCTGAACCAGTTAGATTTTGAGAACTTAGGCAGTGAAGCAGACA
>JAWQUT010000132.1:448528-465549 GCA_033807755.1 Ellobium chinense | reverse complement strand
TGTGGACATAAGGTTGTTAAGTTCAGTAGAGAGAACATTTCAGAGGAGGGAAGCCAGATGGGGAAGAGAGGGGAAAGAGGGAGTGGGGGAAAGACAGAGAGAGCGCAGGAGAAAAACAACAGAGTGCTGAAAGCACAACGTATCCTCTGATTTCAAATTATTCTACGTAAGTGACATTCGGTAAGACTTGACAGTTTAGGACACAGAAAGAGAGTGACAGAGAGCGAAAGAGAGTGACAGAGAGCGAAAGAGAGTGACAGAGAGCGAAAGAGTGAGAGAGAGAGAAAGAGTGAGAGTGAGAGTGAGAGAGAAAGAGAATGAGAAAGAGTGAGAGAGAGAGTGAGAGAGAGAGAAAGAGTGAGAGAGAGAGAAAGAGTGAGAGAGAGAGAAAGAGTGACAGAGAGAAAGACTGACAGAGAGAAAGAGTGACAGAGAGAGCAAGAGTGACTGAGACAGCAAGGGTGACAAAGAAAGCAAGAGTGACAGAGAGAGAAAGAGTGACAATGAGAGAAAGAGTGACAGAGAGAGAAAGAGAACAATAGAGTGAACGTGAAAGAAAGAGTAAAAGAAAGTGAAATTTTAAAAAAAGAGTGAAAGAGAAAGAAAGAGAGAAAGAAAGATAAAGAGAGAGAGAAAAAAGAGAGAAAAAGATAGAGACAGAAGGAGACAGAGGGGCAGAAACTCATAGATGAAAGAACCATTCATCAAGATCTCAGACAAATGCATTCCACACTTTTCAAGCTCTTGAACATTTTGGGATCTGAAAGAGAAAGAGAACTGTTGGCAAGGATGAATGGTCAGTTGGACAAGGACTAGAGACGGGCAAGAATGATCCTAAGTACCGATACTGTTGACCATATTCATCACTTTCGATATCGGAATCAAAACTCTAGTTCCGGAAATCGACATCAATATGATTCTATAATCGACATCAATATGATTCTATAATCGACATCAATATGATCCTATAATCGACATTAATATGATTCTATAATCGACATCAATATGATCCTATAATGACATATATTGGTGCTTTTGTGGATATCAACAAGAACATCACGCTAAAATCCTCCAAGGTAGGTACTTGTTAAACTGTTTCAGAGCTTTTATTTTGAAATTCTAGTCAACTTCCGGCACATTATGACAGAGACAGACATGCTGATAATTATGGCAGTGTTGTGATCGCATTATACGTTACAAAAAATGCGATATGATCGTAATATCAGGAAACGCCATTTGCGCATGTCTACCTCAGCCATAACGATCTACCAGAGATCAGATTTTAAACACAAAAGTTTTCACTGCTTCTCAGCAGTGAGCGTATAATGTTCAAGTAATACCTAATCTAATTACGTTCACTCAACATCATAAATAGGATCGCCAAAAACTCTGTTTCTTGCCAGTCCATATATACGAGGTCCGCCGGTGCATACTGAAACGCCATCACCAATGTGAGACGGTTCTCAGCAGATATTTTGCCTTGTACTGAGAAGCGGAGTGGACACTTCAGTGACACTTTCGATACTTGGAACCTAAAGATTCAGTATCGCTATGCTTGCAAATTCGAATCTTCGCCCGGCACTAGTGTGACCGGGTGGCAAGGTATATTCTTCATTATTCATTAAGGGGGAAAGGAATGCGACACCAGTTTGATAATTTTTTTGATGTTACATATACTTTAGATAGTGTGCCATTAGGGATTTTACCAGATTAGTCAAAAGATTAGTTTTGAGAAGAGGGCCGAAAAAACCTGCACTACATAATTTCATGTCCTACCGGGGATCGAACCGAAGGGTCTCTCAGCTTGCAAGTCTGAACGTGATACTTCTGCTCCACAGGGAAGCTAGTTTCACAGCAAATTAAATCTTACTTTGTCGGGAAAAAAAAGGCTCATTTCACAGGATTCACCATGGTACACTACGACTTTAGCGTCGTCACCGAACAATAGCAATAGCATGATTATTTACCCCGTGTAAATCTAGTGTAACACTTGCACTTCAGCAGTTTATCGTGTGGTACAAGTACACAACTGTATGAAATATATATTACATTACACACATACGCACCTAGACGCACATGCACGCACGAGCGCACACACACACACACACACACACACACACACACACACACACACACACACACAACACACACACACACCACATTCGCTCGCTCACGAGCACACACTTACGCACGTTCCTACACAGACACATTAACGCTTCTCATCAGCTCACTAAGTCCACAGGGCCAAACATTAAAACTCATTAATGCAAGATCATCGATATAATTTCAGGCGCCATGACAATCAAGCTAACGTGGCGCATTAATTTTTGTCTATAGTTTTTACCGAACAAGGCAATAGAGCTGTGCTTTGTCAAGATTATGTCTCGTGTCATAGATTGTCAGGAACTCCGGGATTCGCGCCATTAAAATGGAACAAATCGTGGGCAGGAGGGCGGTGGCCTTGAACATGAAGGAATGTAATGTAGGGGTAAATCAACGCCCACAAATCCTTGACATTAATTAATTAGGAGGATTCTCTTTGTCTTTGGCTGGCAGTGGTGGGTGGGGAAGGGGGTTGTATTGGAAGGAGGGAAGGAAGGGGCTGATGGGCTGGCTGAACAACCCGCTTTTACTGTCACGTAGGATTTTGTACTCTTAAAAGGTCGTGGGTTCGATTCCTGACCACAGTTGTATAATAGGTATCTTGAAAAAGCATTTCATTTACATTTTCCTCCGTCCACTCGTCTTTAAAATGGGTATCTGGCTATAGGCAGTGAAAGATACTATCAGAATGCTAGTGATCAGCGCCTGTTATTGTTAATGGCAGTGGCACTGTATACTCCCCAGGGAGTTGAGAAAGTCCCAGGGTCACCTGACCTGCTGGAAAAAAATAATGTGAAGAATATAACTGGGTCCATCAGCTCCTTGCTGTTATTGTAATTTTCCTGCTGACCACTTTGTTGCCAGGAGACATTGTAGATGCTCGCGTTTTCCCCAGGTGGAGCAGGACAAGTCGATGTTATACGCGCTCCGGGTCAGCTGGAGATGCTTGTTTCTGAGTTGGGTTTGAGCGTCTATAAGATAACAGTCATATTGCTCCTTTCTGGTTGTAGACTACCCTACTGGGTAGAAGGGCGTAAATGCACTTTTGTTAAAAAATTAGTTGGCAGGGATTTCAAAGAGACATTTCCGTCTCAATTTATTCAAAATCAAATTGAGCTCAAACTCTCCCACTTCTTCAGATTTTATGTCATTTAACAGTAAATGAAAATATGTGCGTGAAGAGCAATGAATTTATTGTTATTTGCCTGTATCTCAAAAATATTCAGAGACCACATACCGAGTTTGGAAAAACGCTCTTCAACTATTGTACTATCGATTTTGTTCGGACAGCGGCCAGTGGGCACACTAGTCTGCTATTTTAAAATTATGATCGCGTTTACCCTGATGTTGTTGTGATTACCCCTTACGTTGTTAGGATTACCTTTATGTTGTTATAATTACCTTTACGTTGTTGTGATTACCTTTACGTTGTTATGATTACCTTCACGTTGTTATGATTACCTTTGCGTTGTTATGATTACGCTTATGCTGTTGTCATCGACAACTGTCAAGTGCCTTGGTAGCGTTCTGACTGCCGCGTGCGACAGAAACGTCGAAATTTTAATGCCCCGTGCCTCAGACGAATAATAACTGAAAACAATAATACGAGGGTATTTACGAGCGACTTCCCTTCGTCCTAAATAGATTTCCGCATCCGGTATGTTGTATGCAGCCGAAGAAACGGCAGATTTGCTGGTCCTTTGAGCCATTCTCTGCTTTGTTTACGTTGTGGACGTCATTGTTTACGTTGTGGACGTCATTTTCTATTTTTCTCTTTAAATACGTCGTTTTAAACGTGTGACATCCGAGGTGTAATAGTGAAGTTGAGGTTGGAGCGTGAAGGTTAAGATGAAACACTGAGAAAAACACCGTTATGTTTTTATCCCCCATCTCTTACAATATTGCTGGTTATTGCTTTTCCTCCAAGATTTGGAGAATCAATGATTGCCATGGAAAGCAACAGTAACGGTACCCCTATCTAATTTGTCCTGTCGAGCACACCACAAGCCAAGAAAAGAGATGCTGACGGCAGTGAAGGGCCAATTCAGGCGTTAATAGCAAAGCTAGTGGCGGATTCATCAATTTTCTTCCGTGGGAAAGGTGGGTTCATCTAACTCGCCTGTGTTACCTGTCTATTTCCCACGACTACAGAGAGAGGGAGGGAGAGAGAGAGGGAGGGAGAAAAAGAGAGAGAGAGAGAGAGAGAGAGCGAGAGAAAGAGAGAGAGCGAGAGAAAGAGAGAGAGCCCACCCGCCCCCCGACCGCCTCTCTGTTCGCTACACCTAACATTGTTCTTAAGAGGAGAGGAGAGGAGAGACGAGAAATGGAGAGAGAGAGAGAAAAGCGTTTTAAATTTAAAATTTTAGATCTGCTGAAATGAGGAGGTGGGAGTTGTGTTGATTGGTGCTAGTCTAATTTATCTCATTGATACAGAGAGTGGCAGTAGACAAGAAACAGTTAATGGAGAAAGAAGAAACTGAAAACATAAGAAGGTTGGAGTGACAATTTGATCATTTGGAGAGCTGTCTTGAATCATCCTGATCTTCTGTCGGTATCTTCATATGATATATTACGCACACACGCACGCTCGCGCACATGTACACATTATACACATGCATGCAAACAAGCAAGCACGCATGCCTAGATAACCAGACAGGCAGGCAGGCAGACTGGCAGGCAGGCAGGCAGGCAGGCAGGCAGGCAGGCAGGCAGGCAGGCAGGCAGGCAGGCAGGCAGACAGGCAGGCAGACAGGCAGGCAGGCAGGCAGGCAGGCATGCACGCACGCACACACACACACACACACATACACACACACACACACACACACACGGGACAAAAGAGAAGTGAGGAGAACGAGAACGGGAGGAGGTAAAGAGAAAGCACAAACATCAGTAACAATAATAAACGGTTTTTACCTAAAACAGTAGAAGACAACGGTTATGACGAAATCGGGGGGGACCAAAGACATCGGTTAGGTTGAAACAGAGAAATCTAAAAAGGGGAAAATGAAAGGGGCTTCTTGTTTCCTTGCGTTTTAACGACGCTTTCGGTTTAACTGTTTTTGTCTCTACCGCTCTTTTCCGTAATGCAGGCCCAGAGAGAAATTATACGAGTTAAGAGCAAGGGCGACTGACAAGTAAAACGGTAAAAAATACACAACAGGAAAGAAGCGAATTATTTTTCACTTTGTTTTGTCTCAGATGTTGTGATGTCAAAATGAGACTGAACTTGCTAGATAAATTAGGAATTAAGATATCACGTTCTGAAGGTGAGTTGGGCCATCTGGTATCAATTTTGTGTGTGTGTTTTGCTACAGAATTCGAGAATAAGATTATTTTTTTTACACACAAACAGAAATCCTTTTTGGGCAAATGATGATATCTTGCGAATGACTGACTCTGTCTGTCTGTCTGTCTGTCTGTCTGTCTGTCTGTGTTTTGTGTGTGTGTGTGTGTGTGTGTGTGTGTGTGTGTGTGTGTGTGTGTGTGTGTGTGTGTGTGTGAGAGAGAGAGAGCGAGAGAGAGAGAGAGAGAGAGAGAGATAGTGAAATATCAAGTGAATTATATGCATGTGGTATGAAACTGTTTCTCAAGTACGATTCCCTCAACTCCATTGCACAGGATGACCTCTGGTGACTTCAACAACTAGTGTATATTTCGAGCCACAATATGCTAAGTCAAAAAACAAAAAAAGAAAAGAACTTTAACCTAAAAAAAATGCATAAAGATTTCATACCATGCCAATAACTCGATATAGCCAAAATGCGACTTAAGCCTTAGTTTGACTTGCGGCAAGACGAGTTGTGGAAGAATCAGAGTGAGATTGAAATCGAGAGAAAATGCAGAACTTAAGGGAACGTAAAAATAGTAAACGGAGCCATTTAACCTACGTAGCAATTTATCACGTCAATATTGCAAAGCAAACCTGAATTGTCCCAAATATTGCAACGTGGAAGGAGACATTGGCGGGGATAAATCGCATTGAAATGAGATTGCCTGCGATTAGGATGTCTTGAAAAATCTAAGAATATCGTCGGCGATCTGACCGGTCATTTGGTACAAACCGCTTCACACGTGACCCTTCTCGGTCGTGTGTGTCGTGATATCATCAAGCGCAGGGAGTCTGGGATGTGCTTTTATCTGTGATATTTCAAAGATGGCATCCTAGACCACAGATTTTATTTTTCATGAATCGGGCTATACAAAACAGAATGAGGTCTTTGGAGAGTCGAATTTGCCTCTTCTATGATAATCAAACGAGATTAGATTTACGCAGGGCCGTAGCTAAATATTTCGGTTCTTGTCATTCCCCCCTCCCCAATTCCATACTTGCAAAATCATAGTTTGGTGGCCCCTCATGCTGCTCCCCCTTCTCCTCCTCCCCCACCTTTATACATCAACCCTTTTAAAATCGGCAGAAATCGTGGCTCTGAATTTATTTTAAAGTTTTAGCGACTTCAGGAATAGACATTTGAATTTTACTGATGGGTGATGGGTGGATCTTGGAATCTTGTCAGGGCTGTGTTCAAGATGGCGACCGGGTACTGACAGCTTTTATGATTGTTAGCAGAGAAACTTTTTGGGAAACATAGCGCAGCTCAGGCGCCAGCAAGTGTTGTGAATTTTCGNGGGGGGAGGGGAGAATGAATGCACTATAAAGGCTTTCACAAGACTGCCGAAAGATAGAAAAGATGCAGGTGAAGAGGAGGGGTAGAAGTGTAAGAGAAGACAATACACTGAAAAAATTAGACATTGTGGGAAGGACAAAGGTCAGGGAGGATAGAAGAAAGGAGGGAGAAGGGGTGGAAGAAGAAGAGGAGCTAAAGATGGAAGAGCAAAAGGCATTCCATTCGAATGTGACAAAATAAGTGGAGAAGGAGATGAATAAAAGGGTAATGGAGAAAGAAAAACTAGAAACGGGTGAAAGGATAACAGGAAAAAGGAGAAAGAATAACATGGGAAGGGAGAGGGAACAAAGAGAAGGAGAAAGGAGAAAGAATGACAGGAGAAGGAAAAAAATAACAAAAGAAGGGATAAAGAATACCAGGAGAAGGGAGAAAGAAGAACAGGAGAAGGTTAAAAAGTAAAAGGGAAGCGAAAAACGAGGATAGCGAAGAGTACTAGATGAAGAGAGGTAAAAAGAGAGGAAAGATTAAGCGACAAAAATCAAGAGAGAGAATAAAGAGCAAATACAGTTGGATCTCACGATTTTGAATTCCAAGCACCAGTCCAAAATTAGGAATCCATGGGGAGTAAAATTTGAGATATATATAAGGGGCCTTGCGATCAGTTTTACCGCGGTGGGTTGACTTTTCTTATCCCAGAACATGGAGTTCGAGGTCGTGAGGTTCTATAATGTAGTATAAAAGAAAAGAGAATGAGGAGGAAGAACAGTAAGAAACGCACAGCGGTAGTAGCAGTAGAACAGACTGGGAGGAGAAGATCAGAGCTGAACAAGATGATATGAAGAAAACCATTGAAAGCTCCGGCAAAAACCGTAGGATCTCTTACCGTTATAAGAATTACATTAACTCTACATGTTGAACGCCAATGAGGGGTGCATTCAGTACCGGTGCGCATTCAGTACCGGTGCGCATTCAGTACCGGTGCGTTAATGTCATTCTTACAGTGGTGGTAAGAGATCCCATCGTTAATGCGCAAGCTTTCAAATTCTCATAAGTCGTGACTACTTTTAGAATATTATGTTTGATAAGAAAGCGAATAGAGACTTGGTAAGAGAACGGATAATCAGTTAAAGCTTTACAAAACCACAAAACAATATGCTGTGTTGTTATTTTCTAAAGCTCTATCCACCTGTCCGTTCTTCTTATCTTGTTTCTTAACTTTACTGCGCTGCGAAATTTTTCATAGCTCTGTTAAAAAAAAAAAAAAAGTAGTGAGAAGACCGGGATGAGCTGGACAAGGAGTCAAACGCACAAACTAACAGACAGTGAGTCTGACTGACTGAACAGTAGGTAAAGGACGTAGAATTGACCACACTCGAAGCCCAAAACCAAAGATGCAGCTTCTCTACCCCCTTACAAACACACCCACACTTCGGAAAGAGCGAGCAGAAAGCCAGCCCATCAAGCCCATACTACCCTTATAGATGGTACCCTGGCAGACCATCCCCACTCCACCGTATGAAGATCTTGGATACAACAGGCTGGACCAAGCCTGGAACACTCTCTAGGTGGTCTGCGGTGTTTGTGCCAAGCACAATACTCGTCACAAACTTCAGGTAAGAGTGGTCAGATTGGTAAATGGGAAAAGCTAAGATTAATACTTGAGCACTTGGAAAATAAGCACCTGCTTCCAGATGACTTGCGTTCTTCCGACAAAGGATTACAAAATAATGTACATAGCTTAGTACTATTTTATTCGTTGCCTGTTGGGGATGTGGATGGATGCCTATCCTCTGCAAGTACAATTATATTTAACATTTAAGCACAAGTAAACTGTTCTACGTTTGCGACAGTGGGCAAATTAACTTGCGGTTTTACATGTTAATATGGCATTTGACAGCTTCACATTACACGGTTAGCTCAATGGAAACTAAATAAGATATATTATTTAGGTCATCAGTAGGCATCTGAACACAAATCTAGAGGATGCATTTCGTTTCTCTATTTTCTTCATGTCCTTCATAATACAAGTGTGACTTGTTTTAAATTAATGCGCTTATTACATTTCAACCTAAAATGATTACTTTACTCCGGTGCTTAGTGAGATCCCGCCTAGTGTCTGTGGCAGAATGATACAATGTGATTGGGCTGAAAATTTAGCAAGGGGCATTCAGCTGCCTTGTTCTGTACTCAGGTTCAGAGCAGAAACGACCGAGCTGCACTCGAGGGTACACTGTTTATTCCCATGGACGTCAACACTGGAAGCGCCAGTGGTAACCCGACCATTTAGCGCTGTTGGTGTGGATTGTCAATGGCAATAAAAATGTGCCTTCACTAGCACAACTACAGCGCAGCTCAGTTGCTCATAGTTTGAACCTAGCTCAAGAGGCTTGTCTGGAATGGTGCTGTCAGTAGACATTTTGCTTAGTAGTGAGCTTGGGCAGCGAATATTTCTTCTGTGCATAACTTTTCTCATACCCCAGTTGCCAGACCATCGTCCAACAGCACAGAGTACGGATGGTTGGAATAATTATATTGTGCACTGTCAGTTACCATCAAAGATTTAGCCTCACAGACCTTTGTCTCAATGAATGATCTCACAGGCTGTTCTTGTGCACAGCTTTTCACAGTCATACCCCAGCTACCAGACCATCGTCCAACAGCACAGAGTACGGATGGTTGGAATAATTATATTGTGCACTGTCAGTTACCATCAAAGATTTAGGCTCACAGACCTTTGTCTCAATGAATGATCTCACAGGCTGTTCTTGTGCACAACTTTTCACAGTCATACCCCGGTCAGCCCTTTAATAAAACTTTACTCATAGCTCACTTGAGTATACGTCATTTGCAATCTTGCTCTGAGGCACTTTTTAGCAGTCACGTCTGAGAAAGAATCTCTTCACAGCCCGCTCGTTTTCATTCAACTATAGTAATAATCTTCGCGAAAAACAAGTGACAACAGAAGGTCGTAGTCTATTTGTGCAGATGTTCAATCTGGATACAAACCATCACTGAGGATTACTCACTGATGTCGAATTCTTAAACTTTTAGAGAAATCCCTCACAGGGATTCAGAATAACTTGTCTTTGGCCTACCTAAGTGAGTTGAGAATTGGTAAGTTAGGCAGACATACCGTCAAAATGAATGGATCCGCTGCATAGCTGGCCTATTATATGAAGCACCGTTTTTAAGGACACTGCTTTTATGAGATGCAGTAATGTTGCTGCAGCTCCTGCTAGAACTATCATGAAAACTGCGTTACATAGCAAGACATCTGAGATTAGGTGCCAGCTTCCAAGAAAAAAATACTGACAAATTTGCCTTTCCCACCTACCAATCCAACCACTTTCACCTGATGCGAGTGGCCAGCATTGTACCGAGCACAAACACCACCAAGACCACGTGGAGACTGCTCCAGACATGGTCCAGTTACCTGTTGTATCCCAAGATCCTCACACGTTGAAGCGAGGTCGACCTGACATGATACCACCCTCATGGGTAGCCATGGGTTGATGACCAGCGTTTCTCTCCTCCTATCCAAAGTGCAGTGGTTGCTATTGGTAGATGTGCTGCAACTTCTGGTCCCAAACTCTGAGCGCACGCAGTCCCACATCCCTGTCCCCACCAGACCATCTGTCTCCTCTGGGGTCAGGCTACTGAAGTTAGGGTCCCCATGGTTAGGGTTAGCATCACGACCTCTATTAGCAATGGGATTAGTAGAGAAGACAAAAAAAAAATCCTTATGCGTGTGCATACAACACTACATATCAGCACTTGTTCCACCACCTTAACCCCAAATCTTATCCCAGCTTATATTATTCCTTATCCCTACCCCAAAAATTTCACACCATAACGAAATGTCATTATGATAACATGCTGTTGACTGTGTGAACCCCAAACGCATAAAGAATTAATTTTTTTGAACTCGATTAAGAACGTTAGGCTTAAAATTTAAAACGTGGGTTATGATTGGCAGCAGGATAGATTTCCGTATCTGAGACATCCAAACCACACATTAGCTCTGTACTTAGTTAACGCACTGCGGTAACTACTGGAATCTCCTTAAACATTAACAGTGTTCAGTGCAGTTAACCCAATACGTTAATTAATGCAAGAATTATGCATGTGGCCACTGGCATGAACCATAACCTTATCCCTTAATTACTGTGTCCTCAGCTCTACCTGTATCCCTAAGTTTGTTTCTATCCTTAAGTTTACTTCTATCCCTGAGTTTACTTCTATCCCTGAGTTTACTTCTATCTCTTAGTTCACTTCTTTTCCTGAGGTTACTTCTACCTCTACGCTTATTTGTTCACTCTATCCCTGAGTTTACCTATATCCTTAACTGTACATTTAACCCCAAAACTTTTTTTTAATCTTTAAACGCTGTCTCTACCCTTACCGTATCTTATTCTCTCTCTTTATCTCTCTCTCTCTCTCTCTCTCTCTCTCTCTCACTCTCACTCTAACCAAACTCTACTCCTAGTCTTAAGGCCCTAACCTGACGCTACCCCTGAACACAATTCCAAACCCCTGAACACAATTCCAAACCCCTAAACACCATTCCAAACCCCTAAACACCATTCCAAACCCTTAACCCCATTCCGAATCAACACTCCATATCCCAATCCAGTGCTCATTAGCCTTATTTCCCATTCTCTATTCCCCATTAGGTTTTCCCTGGCGCAGAATAAGTGCGATCTATACATGAACAATTTCATTTTCCTTTCCTACTCATTATTTACAGATGTTTTGATGTGCTTCAGACACGGAAATCTTGCCTACATCAAGAGTAGTTAGAAGAAAGGGTTATCGTTAGTAAGTGATTAGGTTTACTTAGCAAATAACACAATGAGGGAGCCCAACTCAGTAAGCCATCCCCTGCCAGCTCGTTCGCTTGTCCGACGGCTGTCCATCCCGTCCTTGTCTTACATTTACTTTTCAAGCTTTGAAATAAACTAATCGAGATAAAGACAGAGAGGAAGAGGGAAACAAGGAGAAGGAGAGAGAGAGAGAGTGAGAGACAGAGAGAGAGAGTGAGAGAGGGGTGGAGGGGCGTGGGTGGGAAAAGAAAGCTAGAATGGCAAGGAAAAAAAATGAGTTCAAAAATAAGAGATCACCTAACCCTATCCTTAACCATTACAGCAGTCTGTTAATTTCCTGTCAAAGAAAATAATAGTATGAATTTTGTGGTGCCTTAAATCTTTGTGGATTTCGAAGTAAAAACTTAATGATAAATCCGTGATAAGATTTGCAGCTTGGACCTCCATTGCAAGATGCAGATCGAATCCTGACTCAGACTTTCAGGTTGAACAGGAATCTGACTTGCAGGTTGAACAGCAATCTGATATGCAGGTTGAACAGGCATCTGATATGCAGGTTGAACAGGCATCTGACTTGCAGGTTGAACAGGAATCTGACTTGCAGGTTGAACAGAAATCTGACTTGCAGGTTGAACAGGAATCTGACTTGCAGGATGAACAGAAATTCTGACTTGCAGGTTGGACAGAAATCTTGACTTGCAGGTCGAGCAAAAATCTGACTTGCAGGTTGAATAGAAATCTTGACTTGCAGGTTGAACTTGAATGAGAACTATAGGGTTGATCTCGAACCTGATTTGCAGATGTAACAGGAATCTGATTTGCAAATTGAACTGGAATGGGACTTGCACTTTAAACTAGAATCAGACATGCAGATACGACCTCGAATAGGACTTGAGGTTGGATGTCAAATCAGACTCGCAGATTAGACTTCGAATCAGACGCACACGTTAAGTCTCGAATCATACTTAAAGGCTGGTTGGACTTCGAATGAGACTTGCAGGTTGGACCTCGAATCTGACTTGTAGGCTGCACCTCGAATCAGGACCTTCAGGTGGGACCTCGAATCATTACCTGCTGGCTGGATCTCATATCAGACTTGTGGGTTAGATTTTGAATCAGCCTTGCACGCTGAACCTTGAAACAGACTTGCGGGTTGAACTCTCAAATCAGACTTGCACACTGAATTTCAATACAAACCTGTGGGTTGAACTCGAATCAGACTTGCAGGCTGAAATCAAATCAGAGTTGTAGATAGGACTTTGAATCAGACTTCCAGATGGAACATCAAATCAAGACTTGCAGGCTGAACTAAATATCACTTGCAGGCTGACCTTGAATCAGACCTGCACGTTGCACCTGGAATCTGACTTCAGGTTGAACTCTAATCAGACCTGCAAACAGGACCTTAATTCAGACTTGCAGGTTGAAAGAATCAGGCTTGCATGTTGAACTGGAATCAGACTTCCAGATAGGACTTTGAATCAAATTTGCAGATTGGACCCTGAATCAGCCTTACATGCTGAGCGCGAATCGGACTTCCACGTTAGAAATTTAATCTATTTTGCGGGTTAAACTTGAACCAGACTTGTAAGTTAAATACAAATCAGAATTGCAGATAAGACCTTGAATCAGGCTGGCTGGTTGGTTGACTTCGATTGAGACTTGCAGTTGAACCTCGTATCAGATTTTGCATGTTGAACCTCGAATCAATTCTTTCAGGTTGGACCTCGAATCAGACACGCAGCCTGGGTTTCGAATCAAGACTTACAGGTTAGAAATCGAATCCATTTTCTAAGGTTGGACCTAATATCAGACTTCTAGGTTGGATTTCGAATCAGACTTGTACGCTGCACCTCGAAACAGACTTGCGGGTCGAACTCGAATCAGATTTGTAGATAGGATCTCGAATCAGACTTGCATACTGAACATCGAAACAGACTTGCAGATTGAGCTGAAATCAGAGTTGTAGATTCAACTTTGAATCAGACTTGCATGTTGGACCTCAAATCAGACTCGCAAGTTAAACTCTAATTAGATTTGCAGATAGGACTTTGAATCAGACTTCAAGATAGGGCCTCGAATCAGGACTTGCAGGCTGAGCTAAATCTTGCAGGCTGGACCTTGAATCTGACTTTAGGTTGAACTCTAATCAGCCTTGTAGATAGGACCTCAACTCAGAGTTGTAGTTTGGACCCTGAATCAGCACTGCAGGCTCAACGCGAAACTGACTTGCACGTTAGTTTTTGAATCAATCTTGCACGTTAAACTTGAATTAGACTTGCTAGTTGAACACAATTTAGACTTCCAGATAGGATCTCGAAGCAGTCTTGCAGATTAGACCTCGGATCAGACATGCAGGTTGAATTCAAATTAGAATTGCAGGTTCAGCTCGAATCAGGCTTGCGGAGAGCACCTTAAATTAGACCAGCGTGTTGACTTGGTTGAACTTCGGATCAGTCTTGCAGGCTGAACCTCGAGTGTCGGGAATAACTTCGAACCAGACTTGATGGCAAGAGATCAAAATAAGACTCACCGGTAGGATCTCAAATCGGACAGTGCTCGGGGGAAAAAGTCAAGGAGAGCTTGAATCAGACATGCTCGGATCAGATTTACTGATAGGATCTCGCATCAGTTTTACTGGTAGGACCTCGGATCGGATTTTAGTAGTAAAACCTCGACTCAAGTCTATTAGTAAGACTTTAATTAATTCGAAACGTTGATTTGCAGGTTGGATATTGAATCAGATGCACTCGTATAAACTCGAAGCCGACTGACTAGTTGAACACTGAATCGAAATTCAGACGCAGTTAGGATTTAGAATCGCATCTTCAGAATCACACTCCCTTGTAGGAACTGCAGGGGACAGCACAGCTCCTACATAATAAGACTGTCAAGTCAGAGAGGTATGTAAGTTAGGGTCTCTAGTCAAGCTGAGGTTGTTTTATAGTATCCTTGAGAAAGACCGTACTATCTGAGTCAGGTGTAAATAAACACTTGGCTTTAGCACTGGGGGGGAGATCAGAATGCTGCACTGCGGCGACTAGTATAACTTTGTTATGTATTTCATTTATAACGTACTTTTTTCCTGCGAATGATTCTTCTGTGTACGAGGTAATTTTGTGTCTGTATACATTATGGCCACTTTTTTTTTTCAAGACAGACTTTTAAAATGATTGTAATAATGAGCGAGAAGTACTATAATTACCCTCAGCATCTCCGTTTCCAGGATCCCTAGCTAGTCGGAGCTTTTAAACTTAAAATATTTGACAAAATATGGGAATGAAAACTATTATTTCCCTTTGGAAAATAATTACATGGAGATTTTCAAAGCTTGTCACGTTTTATGTTTTGATGATTTTAAAGCTAATTTCCCTTTCTTGATGACGGTTCATATGTAAGGGGGAAAAGGGGGAATGCTCCCACAGGTACTATGTGAACTTCAATCGCCTATAATTGGTCCTTACCCTGGGGTCCTTATTTTACTCACATCCTTGGTTGGAGAAATCGTATATTTATGTGGTAATATTTTATCACACCGCCGTAACATGTATTAACGCCCCTATAAATATTCTTAATTTTGAAAAGTTTACAGCACTGATAATAACACTCAAATGCAAATAGAAATGCATTGCCGGGTTGAATTTCTTAAACAAAGAATGTTTGGTTACATTCTGATTCAAAATGTGAAACTTTGCTCCAATAATTCCCGTCACACTGTAACGTTTCTTGGAATTTCTTTGCAATCTCGCATAGAAAAGGGGCAGCGAATGGGTTCATGGTGTCTACTCGAGGTCGGTGATGCTATAAAGTACAAGTAATTACAAACACAGAGGAGTTTGCAAGGGTTGCAAAGAAGAGTACAGAAAAAAATAGTTTAGAAATTGACTTTGTTATATCTCTATTGAAATCAGGATGACTGAAGGTGCGCTGAATAAAATGGGACATGAGGTGCAAATTTCATCTTAGACTCACAAAAACACACTGAATCATTATACTGAAGCCCTACATTGTTGGAAATAGTCCACAGCAACAATGGCTTTACCACTACCATTTTGAAAAAAAAAATTTAGTAAAAGTTTTAGTAAATTACTGGGGTTTCCCTTTAATTATCGAGACTCTCTAACTTCCAAGAGTGTCACATTACAATACTGCACTTTTATCAGTAAACTGTAATTTAAATAACGATAGGAAAGATTTCCATATGTGGTAACTCCTACAACTACGGTCAGTACCCTAATTTCGAATAACGTACCAATACAACACTGACCCTAACCCTAACCCTATCCCCCTAACCCTATCCCCCTAAAACCTAACACTAATGCCCATCGAGACAGGAGCATCAGTCGAAGCGAGCGTAACTCCTTATCGCCAGTTATCACATATGGAAATCCTCCCGCGATGTCTTTGTTGATATTGGATATATCATCTAAAATAGCTTGTAAGTGCGTTTGCAGGAAACGAAAAAATGAACCATCTGAGACATGATTTCCGAAGTTTGATTTTCTAGGACTTCAGGTTCAGGTTATACCCAACGGATTTACATGAAAATTTGAAAACAACTTTTTCGAAACATCATCTTTAAAGGCTACAATCTGCTGGGGAAGGTTTTCCATATCTGATAACTCCTACAATTACGGTCAGTACCTTAATTCCGAATAACATACTAATACAATTCTAACCCTAACCCTACCCCCCCCCCCCCCCCCCCNCAACCCTAACCCTAACACTAATGCCCACCGAGACTGGTGCATCAGTCGAAGCGAGAGTAACTCCTTATCGCCAGTTACCACATATGGAAATCCTCCCTAGCGATGTCTCTGTTGATACTGGATATATCACCTAAAATAGCTCGTAAGTGCGTTAACAAGAAACGAAAAAAAAATGATCCTCCTAAGACGTGATTTCCGAAGTTTGATTTTCTAGGACTTCAGGTCCAGGTTATACCCAACGGATTTACATGAAAATTTGAGAGCAGTTTTTTTCGCAACATCTCCTTCAAAGGGTACAATCTGTTGGTACTATCAAGAACTTAAATTTTGACGGTAGAGCCTGAAAAATAGTGGCCACCTTGGTCACCCTGTCTCAACAGCGACAGAAGAGTAAGTCTGCACACTCGTTGTGGCTGACCCATGTATGCCATAAAAGAAGAGAACATAGTCTTATCATGAACTACTGTCTTCAACTGTTCAAGAGTTTTGTATCATCCCTACACCTAAGGAAGGTTTGTTTGAACTTGGTCGATCAAATGGAACGGCGCGTAGACTGTGCACAGAGTTTCCTCGATTATTCGACAACAGCAAATAGACTAGTCTAGAAAGTGGTGTATGATGTCATCATTACTGCTGAAACATGAATCTGCAAGTATGCTCATACATGAAAATCCAAGCCAGTTCAGAGCTGCTGAAAGCGTTACACCTTCTAGAATGTCAAGATTTGCCTCGACTATGCAAAAACCACCCCCCCCCCC
>JAWQUT010000132.1:408649-423434 GCA_033807755.1 Ellobium chinense | reverse complement strand
CCCCCCCCCTGGAAAAAATGCAAAGTAAAAACACCATTCTCAAGAAAGAATAAGGCAGCTTGATATACTCCTTATATGTACACTGATCAAATTCAGGTATGAATTAACTGAACATCTCTTAGATCTAATCTCATTAATTAGATTCACAGATGATTTCACATCCATGTTCTGACCTCCGAAATAGACATTAACTATTTTCATAACGCACTAATATTCGTTGACTGGTAAGCAACGAGCAGACTATTAGAATAAGGACGCCCTGCCACTACAATTCCAGAATAATTGCAACTGTGGCTTCATCATTAAATTCTAAAGGCAGGGCCTACTGTCAAAGTATTTGTCTTTTTTCTAGTATCTTATTCCAACGTATTAATAGAATTTGTAATGAGAGAACGCGTTGTCCCAGAGATCAGAAAAAGACATCATTGCGTCTTTTTAACCAGCCTTTTTGTTTGTTTGTTTCTTTCTTTCTTTTTGTTTGTTGTTTGTTTGTTTGTTTATTTGTTTGTTTGTTTGTGTATTTGTTTGTTTGCTTGCTTGCTTGGTTGTAGGTTGATTGGTTGGTTGGTTGGTTGGTTGGTTGGTTGGTTGGTTGGTTGGTTGGTTGGTTGGTTGTATTAGTATTGAAAATATAATTAAACTTAGAAATCTACCCTTTCACTACATTCAGCATAGGGTACTATCACTCCGCAAGACGGACACAGACATTTTCGTCTGAAGAAGACGAAAATACGATATGTGCTTTTCTGTTATAAAGAAAACAGATTACCCAGTCATGCTGGCTCTTTGATACATTTCAGGACGACACGACAATATTTAGATAGGGTTTTGTACAATGGAACGCATTTGCGTCGATGTCTGGCCATAGTGCGAGAGTATCCTTTGAAAGCTAAAGACAGTGGCAGGGCCTGTAGCTTACATCCATCTTAATACTCAGTAAAAGATTCCAGCATAGACTGCATAATAAAAGAAGTGGGTGTAGCGAAAAGACCTGCGTCGATTAAAGTTGCAATTCCCTGGTTTTTTGGTTTTTTTTCCAAAGAAGAAAAGCGCCGAATTGACTTTCAGAGAGGTCTATCCTTCCATTTGACTTATGCCAAGGGAGTGAACCCCACTAGCTTCTGCCCGTCGTATTATTTCTCTTGGACATTTATTTATGTTGTCTGTTTCTTGCTGATGCCACCAAGTCTGGCACGGCACCACACGACTTTGACTTCATCCGCACAAGGTGATTTGCTGTGTCGCGCCGTGTCCTAGGGTTTTTTTTTTTTTTTTAGCAGTAGATATCGCCCTGCAGAAGTGTATGGTAAGACGAAGCTGAGTCTACCAAGTCTGCCACGGCACAATGCGACTTTGAAGTTATCGTACAAGGGGATTTACTGTGTCGCGCCGTGTCGGATTAGATTAGTTCATACCCTAAGCTCTTAGTTTTATTGTCAGAAGACACCGTTCTGAAGAAGTGTATGGTAAGACGAAGCCGATTCCATCAAGTCTGGCACAGCACCATACGACTTTGACGTCATCGGCACAAAAGGAACTGCTGTGTCGCACCGTGTCGGTTAGCTCATACCCTAAGTCCTTAGTTTTTGCCAAGAGAAACTGTCCTGAAGAAGTATGAGGGCTCAGCAGCCGTAACTGAAGAGCGTCTTTCCAATACTCGGTATGTGGTTTCTGAAAACGTTTCAAATACAGGGTAAGGTAGTGTAATTTCTCTTCACACATATATTCATATTTACTGTTAAATGATGTAAAAAATAAAGGAGTGCAGATTATGAGCTCAATTAAGTTTTGAATGAATTAACACAGAAATTTATCTTTGAATACACCACTAACATATTAATTTTATTAAAACGAAAGTGCATTTACTAAGTCTTGGAAACGCTCTTCATCTGTGTCTCACGAGAGTGTTTTTTTTTTTTATCCCAATGAGCCTACAGTGCTTTCTCTTACATATATAACAAGCAAGTGCCTTAAGATTGGTTTTTCTTGGCGAGTCAGCTTTCATGATCCTATAAAGCCCATTTTCGGTTGACGCATAGTCATGTGACTGCGCCATCGAATCTCGGGCCCGAAAGTAAACGCTTCATCAGCCAAGAAAAGTCATTGTAACAGATCATTATCAGCCAATCAGATTTCTCTGACAATGTAAAAGTGCAAAGCGGAAGTAATGATTGCAGAAGTTGTGGTTTGCCAATTCCGAATTGCCGTGTTTGCATAACAACTGAGAGAGGTCAAGAACCTAAATTATATTATGTGCGGCCAAGCGATGTTATCGTCATTTGAATCGATGTGAAATCTGATATGCGTCTTCATCTTGTTCTGAATTAGTTCCTTTTATAGGATTTAAATGTCATGACGATCTCTTTGATTTTTCTTCTTGAGAAAATAGTACGCCGTCCTCGTGTACTGCTTTTAAGTACATGCGACATTTGAAACAGGAGCGTCAACCTTTGGTTAAGAGAAAAAGGAAAAAGCATTCCTTTGGTGGTCAACAGCAAGTGGGCTAAACTGAACAGAGGTTTTTCGTGGGCTTTTTAGTAAAGATGTTAATGTGCTTTGGATTTCCACACAATGTGTAAATTTTGCAAAGTTTTTTTTTCTTTGCTTTGTCCTCCACGCAAATTTTTCGTGGGCCTTGTCTAGTATTTTAGAAAATTGTATGTTTCATCTGTATTAAAGCTTTCCCACACTCCGCCTTTTCCAGCCCTCCCCTCCCCCACTTTGTCCTTCTTTGCCATGCCACCGATCTTCACCAGCCGTCAGGAGCGTATCTGAATAATGTTAGCCCAAATGAATTGAATTTTTTTGTCTATCTTACATGCATCAAATTACGAAAAAAAAAAATTGTTCTGCAGTAAGAGATCGATAATTAATCCTGACAGTTGCACAAAATGAGACAGTCTAGTGTAGGATCGGTAAAATGATGAAGTCTGATGCCACCGTTCTGGCTTCTTCAGATCAGACAGACCATTATTGACGCAAAGCTCGTATCATGACCTAAATCTGTAGTAATCATAACATGTTTACGCTGACTGAAAGTTTTGACCGACGGAGCAAACAGTGCATAATAACTATGTAATAATGATGCAGAGCCGTTGATCTTTAGGGTCTTTGACACGTCTCGCCATTGAGTGCATGGTATTTGTGTGCATTTATGCAGTGTTATACGCAAATAGGTATTTTCAATTCCGTCACGCTACCAAGGGATTGTCGCTCAATTTGTTTACCCACTCTATGAATTCTAGGCTGTTTTTGATGGCTGTTATGCAGTCTGCGGTTTTGAGACTTGGAAAACAGATCTTCGACCTTTGATTTATTTTTCTATAAGTGACAAAATTAAATTTAACAATGATCGAAGAAAGTAATTTTAGAAGTTTCACGTACAGAATCATTATTAGATATATATAGAGATCCTCTACGACAAAATATTAGCAAATTTGAACTTGAAACAAAATAATCTAATGGTTGATGGACGTTCAGACAAATGATGGAGCAGTTATGACAAAAATGATGGACACGTTTAGCTGTAGTGTGTCACTTAAAACATCTCTGTAGCGAATGCAATGAGATCAGTGATGTCTACCTCGTCCATGCAAGACTGAGACTAACAGCTTCTGGGTGTTATGATTTTCGTATTTATCCAAGTTTTGCATCAAGGTGCTGGGATAAGGTATTGCAATGTTCTTTCAAACGCTCTACAGAGGGGCAAATTACTGTGGTCGTCATCCATTGACATGTCTAGCAGTAATGGATAGAATCGTGTATGTATATCAATACTTTCTGATATCAGAAATTTTGATAGAGGAAGCTTCGATACCATTTTGATATTTTCATTATATAGTGGCAACTTATCCGAACTAAGCTGACTATTCTTGCAGCAGTATCAGAAGTTATTGAAAATATCGCAAGATATTTAAGGAGATTGAAGTAGTTATTCTGTACAGGTTGCAGAATCGACACTGAATCGATACTTTCGATACTTAGAGCGTGAAGGTTGTATGGTACAACACCGTCCAGGACAACAAGCGCCGTGACATGTTGTTTCTAAATGCGTGCAGAATATTGCATGAGTCACCTTATTTTGCATTGGAATTATTTATGGGTTCTGGGCGTCACCTGAAAATTATACACGTGTTTACGATTGCAGGCGTCTGGTCACCATTACAGATGATCGGTATTGGCAAGTGCCATAAATGTTTTGTAAGTCGATGTTTTGGTGCTAAACATTTGTGAAAGGTTTTCCCAAAACATTGGGGTACAACTTTGCTGGTGAAAGACTAGTGCTCACTTGGGTCCAGTAAAAAGAGTGACCCTTGGCAGGAATGCGAAGTTTTGGCAAGTGGGGGGAGGGGGCCGGGCGTGAGGGGAGGGGGAAGAGGTAGCAACACTTTACTTTTTAACACTTTGCTTACCAAAGCTTAACCATTGTCTTGTGAACCTCTGTGGTAGTGGGACTTGAAGTATTAGAACAGCGAGTGACACCAGCCTTGTTTAGCTGATGATAATCCTCTGACTGGTTCCTAGAGACCCGAGTAATATGGTCGATTATTCACCTCTGAACANCAAGTGGGGGGAGGGGGCCGGGCGTGAGGGGAGGGGGAAGAGGTAGCAACACTTTACTTTTTAACACTTTGCTTACCAAAGCTTAACCATTGTCTTGTGAACCTCTGTGGTAGTGGGGCTCAAAGTATTAGAACAGCGAGTGACACCAGCCTTGTTTAGCTGATGATAATCCTAATATGGTCGATTATTCACCCCTGAACACACAAAGCTAAAAGTACCAACAGAGACGTGAGTTTTCTCGCGAACCTAACCGCAAAGCATATTCATTTTATTCATAAATCAGGTGGTGGTCCTGAGGGGAAGGTTGAACCGGAAACACTACAGCAGTGACCCGGAAATGATCAATCGTGACTGCCATGGCCGCCCTAGGTGACTCTAACTCCCCCTCCGTGCCACAGAACCCGTTAGAAATACATTCGCGATTAATCTAATCCGTCTTCATTTTCGTGGAACCACCCGCTGGGTTCCCTGCCCTGTTTATTTGTTTGTATTTGGTATATCCCACGGCGCATATTGTCGATATTTCCTATTTCCAAACTAATTCTAGCTCGCAGGGCGTTGTTTTTTTTTAATGGCTTTGTTGAAAGTGGTGAATACAGTTATGTTTTTATTTAACTTTTTTTTTTTTGGCTCAGACTGTGTGTGAACATTATGTACTCAAGCAGTTGTGCTAAATACCCAGACGCATGAATAAAGAAATAAAGAAATCGATAAATAAATAGATACAGATAGAAATGAAACAGTCAGTCTATTACCTAAAGTAAACAGACCTAACAATTATTTATTAAACAGGGCAAGAATACTTTAGAATTTGACATCAATGGAAAAATAAACACATAACTAAGTAAATAAGTAAGCAAAGATGTAACTAAAGAAACAATTGAGTACATGAATAAATAAACTAAAATAACTAAATAAATAATTAACCGAAGTACATAAATAAATGAATTCATTAATTAATCAATTAATTAATTAATTTGGGGGAAAAAATAAAACAAGTGCCATCTTCAGTATAGGCCTACTTATTCAACTAGCTCAGAGTTCATAACAGTAATTTTGACAAGGGATTGCTGATTGTTTAGAAAAGTGGACATAATGGAGGTGATAGACTTTAGCATTGCGAGTGGCCATCCACTCTTCTATTGCCGGTGATGTAAGGTCGCGGAGGGAAGTGGGCGTTTTGGGAGTGAAGGTGGAACGAGGGCACCAGTGTTTTGTTTAGAAGAAGGATGGACTGATTGGCGGGATATTTTGGTGAACGCTGTGGGAGGAGCCAAAAACTGAACCTACTATCAATTTCCATGAGTTATTGTGAGGAGAATTTACAATGTAGTATTTGGGCGAAGGAAGATATATTTTGTTTCAACAACGTTCGTTTCATTATTTTTAAAACATACATAATATACAATTCTCAGTTTTATTACAGTGATTGTTGTTGCTGTGATCTCTTGATCGTTAATATTGGCAGTCAAGTATGTAATATGATTTCGAGAACTTGATGAAAAACGAAATACGCTTATAGTAAAGCTATCATCATTCCCGTACATGATGGCTAACCAGAAAAAAAGCAAATTCATCATGATAATGACTAAATTTAGTGAGGACAAACCCCCTACTCGTTTTCCTCTCCCNCCTCCCCCCCCAACCCCCCATACTGTTTTCACTGCCCTTGTCGTCAGTGTGCCTTTATGTCTATAAATATCACTAGGGTACTTCTTACATTCAACAGGATTTTTTTGTCAATCAAATGCTCAAGGATGGTGCACATTTCAAACCTCTGAAAAGGAATTAAAAACTGTTATTAAAGAAAACTAAGGTGACTTTACCGGATTATAGTTTTCGTTCATATTTCGGTTGGAACGAATAACTGCTGCACTGCTTTGCAGGTTGGTGTGCAAACTCCCACATCCGACGTCAAAAGTAAAAAGAACTGCACTTCCTGATTTGCACACCAATAGTTAGCAGAGGATGACAACAGTGCACACCTTACGCACTATATATCGCCACAAGGAATCTAATAGATTACACTTTTTGTGTCTGCGTATGTGTAAGTCTAGGCATTTGATAGTTATGTGTATAATGCTATGTGATATGTTATAATAAATATATAGGATAATAAATTATAATGTTATGTATAATGCTCTTTATTTTCCACCACGATAAGCGCTATTGCTTTCTCCTTTTTCTTGCCATACCTAAAAAAAAAAAATGGGGGCTCTAGAGAAAAAAATTAAAAGCTGTTGTGTTTTACTAGGAAAGACTACGCTATCACTGAGCGGAAGTAGCGGAACTTGTCCACATTTTTGGGGCTCTAGAGAAAAAAAAATTAAAAGCTGTTGTGATTTACTGGGAAAGACTAAGCTATCATTGAGCGGAAGTAGCGGAAATTGTCCACATTTTGGAATCTCTAAAATGTGTTTGTGACGGAAGGAAGTTGTGTTCTTACTAAAGCCGGAAGTAAAAGATTGGCTAATGAAATTTAATGTTACGTATTCATTAGCCAATCTTTTTTGTTTTCAAATATATACACCTCGTTTTAGTATGATTCCAGGAAATTCTGCGACTATTTCTTGTTTTATTTATGTAGTTTTAAAAACTAGCTGAGGGCCCGGGAAAGTGACGGGTGACTAAACTCACAAACTCCAGTATTAGCAGTACGCAAAGTCTCATTTGAAAATGGCTTACGATTTTTTTTTCCGATTTTTTTAAAAAACAAACAAAAAAAAAAACCAAACAGGAGGACAAAAGCCCTGAAATGTCTCCAGTGTGGGGCTCAGCTGCCGATCGTAAATCTTGGCACTCATTAAATATTGACAGTAGCTGCACTCATAAGTCGTAAACATGCCCATTACCGCTGAAATCATCCATCTTACGTACACACGCCTACATATATGTCAGAACACCATTATTGATATTAGAGCGAGAGACAGAGAGGGAGGACAACAAGAGGTGAGAAGAAGTGGAAAGGGGGTGAGAGAGAAAGAGATGGAGACTCTTATCTCAGCTAAGAGATTTATAATTTATAGTGCTGTCGACTCCACGTAGACGTCACCCCTTAAGAACATCAGGAGAAACTTTTCTGTCATTGAAAGAAACTGCGATTTTCAACCGCATGTGAAGAAATACTGCCATTAAGAGAAATTGCAATTGTCAAGCACACGAGGAGAAACTGCTATTGAAACGAACCGCCCTTATCGAGCACATGAAGGGATAATACCATTTTAAGGATTTGCGATTATCAAGCGACTTTTGTACGAGAAGTACTATAGTATTCTGTTGTCTCGAAAAAGGAAACTGTCACTGAGTGGAAGTGACGAAGTTGTTCTGTCCACATTTGGAATGTTTAAGAGGTTCGTGTCTGTGGGCAATTCAGAATAACATCTGGGAGTTAGATTCTGTAACAGCAGACGAAAGTGAGTGTTTCAGCTGCGTCATTCACTCATTAACCTCGGTGAATTGTGTTTTGCTTGTGATTCCATCACGGAAGTTGTGTTCTTACTAAACCCGGAAGTACGAGACGTATCGGTCATTTCATCAGCCAGTCGCTTTTTCTCGATACAGACCCGTTTGAGTATGATTCCAGGAAATAGCTGCTTCTACTTCCTGGTTTATTCATGCCATATAAGAAATGAAAGTGACCGTATGCATAATTCACACGTTAATTAACACATACCTGTGACTGCAGTGAACACCACTAATGTTTTGGGAGTTTCCCGTGGTTACCGGAGTGCGTAAGGATTATGCATTATGGCCAAGCAGCCTTCCAACGAGTATGCAGATCTTGCAGGTGCATGAAGTTCAAGGTGATGAGGACCGAATGATTTCCTGATGCTAATAGACTCGATTGTTGGCTCGAGAGCCGACTATGGCTGATGCCACAAACAAGTAACAAATCTACGAAATAGATTACAAAATAGTACACTAATTCATTTCGTCATTGTTTTGTTATAAACTAGATCTTTATAGGTCTTAAAAGCTCTTTTTAGCTGCTCTCCGAACCCAAAGGTTTATCTACCATATTATCCCTATGTCATAAGTTAGGTCACTTTGTGTCTCAGATGTTAAGCCTACGAAAACACAGCAAGCTTTTTTTTTTTTTATCTGGGCTGCTTTCTGTAATCACACTCCTCTGTACTTGACACGGAGAGGGATTAGTTGTCTTTGCCTTAGTTCCTCTTTGCCTCCACCCCTCGACAGAAAGAAAGAATAAGACCATGAAAACATTGTTTCAACCAAAATAATTATGATCAAATAGCAGTTTCCCAAATTATTAAAATAATCCTCCTGGGACCTTTATGTGCGAGTGCAGTTGTGATCGTAAGGAAAAAAGAAGGCTAGATATATCCCCTCCCCCTTTTCCACCTCATTAGTTGTTAGTAGGACTTAGTACTGAAAATAAAAGTAGTACTAATATTGAAAATAGTTTATAGTTACAGACCTGTGGCCGTTATCACTCCGACTAGCAGATCAGTCCGGGCTGGAAATACAGGGCAATAAATCTAGATTTACAATCGCGTAGATGTGGGCAACTCTGACAGAATATTGTTCTGCAGCTCCCGAAAGAAGCTAAAAAGCGTGTGGGAGTCGGATTTATTGTCGAGTCCGGTCGCCGTTTGGACAGGGTCATTCACCATCCCAGGCTAGTGCACCAAAGTCACATTTGCAGACATTCTTGTAGCTCAATTTTTCCTTTTTTGAAAAGGGGGAGGGGGAGGATCTGTTGCATTCTTTAACTTTTCAGATGCTAAACCCGCGTTAAGCAATGTCTTTTGGGTTGCGGCAATCAAATTCTTCAACTTCTTAGATGCAAATGCGCGATAAACAATGTCTTTTGGGTTGTGGTAATCACATTTTTTAACTTTTTAGGTGCTAATCCGCGATGGGCAATGTCCTTTGGATTGTGGTAATCGCATTTTTTAACTTTTTAGGTGCTAATCCGCGATAGGCAATGTCTTTTGGGTTTGTGGCAACTTTCCGTCCGCCCGAAGTGGTTCAGCTAGCGGAGCATGTATTGCTCAAAAAGACACTTTTTTTTTTGTTTGTTTTAAAACGTGACGTAACGTGGCAGCGTCTAGCCCACATCCCCCAGACTCCGAGCTAACGTTGAGGTGAACTGTGTGGACTCAGAGGTCTCGAGTTCGGGTCTCACCACGTCATATTTCCTTATTCTTTATTCTTCTTTCTCCATCTGAGAGCACTTTTTTACCCCACCTTACTCTGCGTGAACATAAGTCAGAGATCCTTCGATTTCTGCTCTGGTAGTATATACTTGCTGGTGAAAGCAGAGCATCACAGAATTTCGTGCCATAGTCTTCTCCTCCAAACTCTCACAAAAACTGGTCTAGTCTTAGTCACTTCCGCCTCAGTCGCACGAAGAGCTTGAAAAAGAGTGGTATTTAAGCGGAGGAAGCGAATACACAATGCTAATTATGCAAAAAGCACTGTTTAATTAGATTGCTATTACGCGTAAACCATTTAACGTCTGAAAAAAGGCTGCAAAGACTGCTTTAAAAGTTCGGACTATGACCCAAGACTGTAATAAATTTGATTACATGGATACTTTGCCGCATATCAACACTGTTGCTGGTACTTCCTCTGTGAATATCAGACGTTCAAGACAAAAATGAAACTCATTAGACAGATAGTGATTTAAAAAAGGTTTCCCATTAAAAGTTTGCATTAGAATTAGTTTACAGTTATGCAATTTCCGGTACTAAAAACCTCGTACATTATCCGGGTTGTTGCATGTTGTTGTTGTTCTTTCTTTGTCGTTGATGATTGACGTTGCTGCTAATGTTATTCTTCTTGATGTTTTTGATGTTGTTATTGTTGCTGTTGTTGCTGTTATGTTATTGTTGTTGTTTCTTCCGCTGCTGCTGCTGCTGCTACTGCTGTTGCTTCTCCTTTGGCTGTTGATAATACTGCTGTTGGCTGATGATGCTGTTCTTCGTGCTGTATTTTGTTACGGTTTTTGCCGTTGTTGTTGTTGTTGTTGTTGTTGTTGTTGTTGTGGGTGGTAGTTGTGATGATATTACTGATGCGGCTTCTATTTTTTATTGCTATGTTTTGTCATTGTCATTCTTGGTTTGGTGACTGATTTAGTCACATATGTTGTTAACAGTATTGTCTTTAGTGCTGCTGCTGCTGCTGCTGCTGCTGTTGTTGCTTACTGCCTCTGTTGTTGGTGATGTTGCGGCTGCCGTTGTTGTCCTTGTTGCTGGCTTTGTTATTGTTTTTGCAGTTGTTGTTACTATTGCTGCCCTGTAGCTACCACTACAGCTGCGGTTCAGTCTTTACATTTCTTTATCCAATGTTTTTAAAGTTGTACATTTATACCCGCGCTAATTACATTCTTTTACGCATTTTTAACTGTGACAAAAAAAAAAAAAAGCTGAGAAAGATAGAGCGGTGAGTGACTTTTGTAAAAGTACATTTCGAATTATGGCCATCTATTCTTAGCCACTATTAACTTAAAAGACTCTCTTTGTAATTTCCTGAACTTCACTGCTTCATGACCATCAAATCAGCTCTCTTTATGACATAGTATCCATTTCGCTTCCTCGTAAAAGTACAATCAATTTTTACAAAAAGCACTTTAGAAACGAATTGATGGACATGAAAAACATGTATCTGTACTAAGAGGCGTGTACTGTGTTTACTTTGTTATTGTTCTTAGACTGAAACCAAAAGGTCACCGGTTGCAAAGTGTAAATGTACTAACTGTTATAAAACACTCATAATTTTGCTTGAAGTCCAGTCTTTATATCAGTGTTACACTATCTGGCATTTAGCTCTAGTTTATAAATGAAAGAATTAAAACCCCTGTAAAGAATTGCAACGAAACTATCATAATGAAATAAATAGAATCACGGCACAGTGAAATCTACTAAATTTGCTCCAAAAGGGGCTTCGACAGAGTAATGATTCATTACACACGAATAAAAGGTAGTAAATTTGTTATTGATATTCTGATGTTGCATTTAGGGTTGCATTTTTGTTCGTGTTCCGTAATTTTTTTACAAATCTAGTCTAGGTGCTGCATTTTTCTTCGTGTCCACAAATTGTTCACACTAAAGAAGCTCATTTGGGTCAAACTTAATTTCTGTAGCTATTATTATGTCATGATTTCTATTTATTTTTTGAAGGTTTTGTTATAATTCATGAACGAGATTTATACTTCTTTCTTAGTAAAACAATTCCTAGATCCGTTGAACAGTCAGTCACATTCTTACCAATATGTATAGTATTTACCACGGCCTGGGAGTCGAGAACCTGTGCATTAACGATGGGATCATTTTGAGAATGTTAAACAATACTGAGAGTGCATTCAGCACCTTTGCACTAGTGTAATTTTTAGGATAGTAAGAGATCTCATCGTTTATGAGCAAGCTCTCAAGTAATGGATTGGATGCTCTGTTTTACAAGTAGCTATGCTCTATCTCCTGGCTTTGCCATTCGCAACTGTCAAGACTATAGCCATCTTATGACGTCGATAACACATTTGTAAAGGTCAAACACTGGCTGTTTGTAAAACGTGATTAATAAGCTCCAATTCAGGGGAGCTGACCTATGTCTTAATTAAGTCAAGGGTTCTCAAAGTCTTCACAATATGTACCGCGAAGGGTTTGTACTTGAAATGTCCTAAAAGATCGCATGTACTTTTTGCGTGAACTCTGATCCCGAGTCTCACGTTCTCTGTACACAATTTTACTTAAGAACTCTAGAACTTCACAGTTGAAAGCTTGCGCATTAGCGATGTGATCTCTACCATTGTAAGAACTACATCAGCGCATAGATGCTGAATGCACTTTTAGGAGTGATCAAAATGCAGAGTTGATGTAACTCTTCAGACGGTATGAGATACCATTGTTTATGCACAGGTTCTCAACCCTCGAAATTTTAGACTCATCCCCCACAATTAGAGTTCATGAAGGTCTCCTGTACTTTCAAAACCTTCGCAGTCAGCAATGGCTGATAGTCTATTTCCGGTGCCGAAGAATGAACTAGACCACATATCTTATAGCAGCTTAAGATTTAAGAAGTAACATTATTACCTAGACTACTCTGTCTGAAGTGCTAGTTGACACTTCCGTTGTTCCTGCATCGCCGTCTGTATTGGTCGATTTTGTTTCCTCAAGGGGGAAGTCAAGAGCCAGAGACGATCATTAAGACCGTCTGATAGGATAGTCTATTGTCGCTTACTTGAGTGAGAGATGCAGTAACAAGAAATTCAATAAGGTGTTGTTGTTGTTTTTTTTTTCAAATTCTGACTTTCTTTCTTTCTTTCTTTCTTTCTTTCTTTCTTTCTTTCTTTCTTTCTTTCTTTTCCTTCCTTCCCTTCTTTCTTTCTTTCTTTCTTTCTTTCTTTCTTTCTTTCTTTCTTTCTTTCTCTCTCCCTTTCTTTCATTCTTCCTTTCTTAATGGGAAGCAATACAAAGTGATTAATAACATAAGCTCCTTCTGACGGTTTTTCAAATTAATTATATGAATCTACATAGTGAGTAACACTAGGCAATTGTGTGTGTGTGTGTGTGTGTGTGTGTGTGTGTGTGTGTGTGTGTATGTGTGTTTGTTTGTTGCTTTAAGCAAATTTAACAAGTCTATTTTTAAAAATCCAGACTTCAACTACGGTGGTACAGAGACGGAGAACACAAAGCATGTTTCGAAGCTGAATTGAAATTCACATCTGATGGCTTACCTCTGCCATAATGGCCTATAAAAGATCCGATCTTGAGAATGAATGCTCTGTATTGACTGAGAGTGAACCAGTGATATCTTCATTAGGCAACTGATTGTATTGCCACATTGCCATGCTGGTGAATTATTTTCTCGGTAATGTATGTGCCTTCTACCACTTGCGAATCTATATGTTATATTTTTTTTTAAAAATTACAAGCTTAAATTTATGACACCGAGAATGCCGCGACGAAGCCACAAAATCCAGGCAAAAATTTACAAATAGCTTGTTGTTATTTGAAGTCGTGCCTTTTGGATATCTGGCAAGTGACTGGATCAAACTTAAAAATTCAATTATGTTTCTCTTTCAGGACAAAGCTAGATTGCCAGCTTGGCGATTTTAGCACCAAATTCTGTCACTTTGGATTACTCTAGTTTTTTGCCCTAACACACATAAGAGAAAACATCTGACAAGGCGCGAGAAATTTATATTATCCTCGCCAAACGCCATTGCCAATTTTTCACGAAAATGAGATCCTCGCAGAAAAAAAAAACCAAACAGTTCTACAGTAATTCTGATCGTACCATTCCCTTTAACAAACTATTTTAAAAAGGAGGCATGGCGGAACCTTCAGAGAGCGGCATAGCCATTGGCAGTGATATGCCTAGCGTTGTGAACGAAGCATTACAGACTGAAGGAAGATGAAGGGGAAATTAAGTATGCTAATTTCTTCCCAAGACCATCCGTATAAAATGTCTGTTTTTTCTAATCAAGACATTAGTGGTCTTCAGTAATGTCAATGAATTCAAGCAGCGACTGTTTTGCAAAGGTCTTCAATTTCCTTTGTCTTTTCCTTGTCTCTGCTTCCCGCAGAGCCGTGCTATGAAGATCGGGCGAAAGATTGCGGTTTCATTTAAATTTTGTCTCCCACGTAGTTTTTTTTTTTTTTTTGGAAAGTACGCTCATTCCGTTTTCAGAGATTCAACCCCATCATCCTATCCTCCACCCCCCCNCCCCCCCCCCCCCCCCCTTTTCCTCCTCCATCCCGGTCAATCCAGTCAGTGGTGATTGGTTGTATCGTTTCTAAATATCAATACTTGCGATACTTAGAAATCCTGCTTCAATACAGGAAATAGCAACAGCATCGCATGTATCAAATTAATTTTGATCTCTTCCAGTCCTTTCAGACTCGCTCCCGGACACATCATTGCTAAGCTTAAAGGTATCCAAAACCATTGGAAAAAAAAAATCAAAAGTATCGAGAAAGTATTGAAAATTATTAGGATTATCGAAGAGCCTACAGGGCACTATGTATCAGAATCGAAATTGCATCGATACTTTCGATACTTGGAGCTTGAAGGCTGAGTATCGCGATACTGAAAAAAAAAAACAACAGCTGTCGGTCCACCACTAACTCCGTGGCACCTTTCTTTCTCTTGAAATTTTACAGGCAAGACTTACGAGAAAATCTTTCAAGGGGTAGGCCTATGTTAGAATGGGATAGGGATGGACACTGTCCTGTTTATCCGCGCGGACGGGGTGGGG